>JAJIZJ010000149.1:0-45383 GCA_022606455.1 Callitettix versicolor | reverse complement strand
TTATTTAAGCACTAAGTGAGACTACCGGAACCATTTATCCTTTTTACTCATTTAGGTTGTAATTTGTCTATAAACACTTATAAAATAAATAAATAAAACGCCCTTCACAGCGAAAATATTATTGTTTTTTTTGTATAATGAGCATTTATCTTAATGAGGTAGACGATTTTTTTAAGAATTAAACTTTGTAGGGAAAGATTCTTTTAAGTAAAGTTAAAAATTAACAAAATAGTTAAAAGGCGAGGAGAATCAGTTAACACATCATAAATGTTATGATATTTTAACAAATATATGTTATAAATAATATCTAGAAAGAATATCACTTATTGCATAGTTCTACTACCGTAGTAAAAATTCATATGTATTCTTTAGTGTAAATTTAATTCTAGTTGAGAAACACTAAAATAATTTTTAATTAGTTTGAAAAATATACAGAACCAAAACTCTTTAAATGCAGTTTTGTTTAAAAACTACCGGACTATTCTGTAACTACAAGGAAATAATTACAGAACTGATTATAATGTTCTGCACAGATGTCAAAGTAATTGGATGTCAGTAAACTAAGATTCGTATTCAGAACCAATTGGTGTTCTATCTACCGGAATATTTTGTAACTACAACGATGAGATTAATTTCTAAGTGAGACAAAAAAATTAAGAAAAAGTACGACTTAAGATATACAGAAGTAAATATTGTTTGATATGTGTTTTAGAGAGAACCTGAACAGAACAAAACCACTTGAGTTAATATTTTTGTAAATGCCTGTACTGTAATATAGAATTGTATTTAATTTTAGGCCTAGCTATTATGTTGTTTTCCAACAATTAACCTTGAATTAATTGACTTATTGATAATACTAACTGGTGTGAGCACTAACTGGTATAATATAAAAGAAGAAAAGTTCCACATAGTACTATTATATAAAATTAAAACCTTAACAATAACTGTATGAAAGAATAAATATAAAAAAAATGTTGGTAAATACAGTTTTATTTTAAACTGTGACATCCATCTACCGTACTATTTTGTAACTACGGAGGAATTATTAGACTGTCAAAGCAACAAAAAGTGAGAAAATTTTTTTGAAAATTTAAACCACTCATATCTGATTCTTGGTAGTTATAGTAAAGCGAAAAAATTTCAAACAGTGTATTAGAAACTAAAGAAAACAAAAGCACTAGAGTTATTAATTATGTGAATAAATGTATTATTTTCTGAGGTCTATTTTTATTTTTGTGCTAAACTCAATAATTTGTTTTCTACCAATTAATTGTAAATTATTTTCAAAAATGTTACTAAATCCTTTTATCTACTACCTAGTTGTAATAAATAAAAATTGATAAAATTTTCTTGGAAGTCGTGGACGCAGACAGAAGTGAAACTTCAATAAATGTAATCACATTCATAACAATTGTAATTATTTTGAAGGCTGGCTTGTGAATGTAGTTCAGTGCTTTTGTTCGTTAATAATTTACATAATATAATTAATTTAATAATGAACTAGTTTAACAATTAATATATTTAGGTAATTATAATTTATATAATTATTGAACTTATATCTGTTAATAATATTAAAGAGCAATCTCGATCAAAGAACTTTAGAAATATATTTAACTGTTAAAACTAATATGTTGTAATAGTTTGTCTGAGTATGTAGAATAAAGGCCTTAATTATAATTTAAATGTAATAGTAACTTTATTCATATAAATTAAAGTACTATTAAAATTAAAAGTACTGATAGAGTGAATGTCAACGACCAAAGAGTCCAGTACAAAGAGACTAGGACTGGAGAAGGAGCCGTAACTGAGCAACTAAGGAATACAGAAATTGGGAGCAATCAATCTAAAAACAATTTAGTGCAATATTATCTCTACAAGTTTATTCACTCAGTTAAACTCTTTGACAGTTTTTTGTTGATGGGCTGGTATGTATTATAAAGGTTTTCTTTATTTTTAGTTTAGTACTAATTTGACTTTGTTGGAGCAGTAATAAACTTTGGAAATACACAACTTAAAGTAGGTAATTAGAGATGTTTTTAACGACGACAATACTTCCATCTATCAAAATATTCTGTAACTATATTTGACTAATAAGATTCATTTAGAGGATCATAGCTGTACTTTTATAATAACAGAAAATACACTTTTTCATACATTATAATATTTTCACGACATTAATTGTTATCGGCTAGGCTATCTTATTATGTTGTAGTTTTACGTGCCATAAATAATATTTAGTGACTGATTAATTTAATAAAAGTTGCATTTCAAAAAATAAACACATATACGAGTGTTCTATTTTTGTATATTTTTGTGAACATTTCTCTGAAAAATAACTTTACTGTGGACTCTCTTGACAATTTGTAAAGCTTAAAAAAATGAAATAAATAATATCCTGGACAAGCTTGTGTAAATGTGTAAGTAACTTAATTGTGAGTAAGTGCAGATTAGTAATGAGAACTAACCAGTCTTCTGTCTATGAGAATATTTCTTAAATACAATGTATAGATTACAATATACATCACTGGAAGTAATCTAATTTAATGAAATTTAATTTCTTACATATAAGAAAAGTCTTACCCTAACACCTTTATTTCGCTTTTCGGGTAATTGTTATTTCGAGCACAATTTGGGGTGGAACTATTTAAATATGATTTTAAACACCATTAATCCTTTCATATTCATACAATTTGAGGAATACAATATGGAATATAGCATAATATATATAAAGTGTGTGTGTGTTTTTATGTGTTTGTTGTGTGTGTGTGTGTGTGTGTGTGTGTGTGTGTGTGTGTGTGTGTGTGTGTGTGTGTGTGTGTGTGTGTGTGTGTGTGTGTGTGTGTGTGTGTGTGTGTGTGTGTGTGTGAGAGAGAGAGAGAGAGAGAGAGAGAGAGAGAGAGACAGTGATTATCTATTAAACTGTTAGCACAACAACTTAATGCCGACCATTCTCAATTTTCATTATTTTTTATTTAGTTTTTCAATCATTATTATGTTGATTTTTTGGATCTTTTTTTAAAGAATATCGTTTTTAGACATTTCAAGAAATAATATTGTTGAGTATTTATGAACATTTATGAGTATTGTTTTCAGTTTCTTGCTATAATGGGAGTTCTTCATATACTATATTGAATATATTTGTATCTTTTAACTTAAAATTAAAAGTTTTTTATCATTAAGTAAATTTATTAATTTATATCTGAATGAACGGAAAATCATCTTACATAACCCCATTTTAACCCCAATAACCCCAATTTTAATCAATAACTGTTATAAATTAAAAAGAAATTGTGTAATGAATTCTTCTATTATTTAAACTCTAAATTAGTGTACACAAAAAGCTTTTAATTCTGAATAAAACTTACACATTACTAAAAAATAATAGTCACGATGACCTAGTGTGCAAGATGCCAACCAATTAATCAGTTGAGCAAGCCGGAAGTTGGAAAACACTTTTACATTGTGTAAATAAAAACAAGTAAGTATATTTTAGATTACTCTACTATCTTAAGTAAACTCTTATAGGTTCCTTAGTAATTTAATTTTTGTGGACCAAAAATGATCTTTGAAAGTAATAATGATAACTGAAAATCAATAATTACAGATTTGTTTTGAAACACGAATTTACTATCATCTAGCGGACACTTCTGTAACTACGACGAAATGATCAGATTCTAAGCAAACGTTACCGACACAAATAAATTGACAGGAAAACAATATTTTACAAAATTAGAACATTTATACACAATTATCATTATTTTTGTGTACTTAAAATATTTAAAATGATATATCAATTGAAATTCGAATAATTAAATTAGGTATAATGTTGAATAAATAATCATATTTTACTTCCAAGAATAACGTTCCCAAATTCGTAGCAACAACATTTTGTTCAAGTATAGAAGACAGTAGATATGAAATATCGGGGAGGACCGATGCATCTAGGTGTCCCACGTAATGAGTGCTAAACATGAATACTTATGATTAATACTCATTATGGTAGTGTCCATGACACTGAAAACTCAATAGTTAATGACCCAACACCTTAGATGTGACTTTGTCTTCCCTTTTTCCTTCTAATTTAAATAAGAATTTAAATGAAGGCAAAAGAAAATTTAACTTGTTAGATATAAGAGAGGTAATAATAAATGTTTTTTTTTAAAGAACATAAAATCTTTTTTCAAAAAATCTTTCATAAAATCTTTTCATTAAATATTTTTTCAAGTCCTGTTTGGGATAAAACTCTATTAAATACACAATAAATCCTTCATTTTAATCAATATGGTGTAATATATACTATAATATTATATTTATATAAATACAGTGAAAAAAACTAATGTAAACACAGTTGTTGTAAATGTAAAAGTAACGGACTAATCAATAAATACAGGCGTGTAATGAAATACGATTGCAGTTCCACCTACCGGAATATAATGTAACTACTACATAAATATTTGTTTCGAAGCGTACTTTACGATACATTTTACAGTGAAAAATAATTATTACACACATTTACAATTAGTTAACCACAAAAAAAAACAATATGACCAGTTAACTAATTTAGCCAACTTAATTGTAACCATTTTGCTTTCTTACATTATGTAAGAACGGTGAATGTGAAAAATAGAACTACAAATTTTGAATAGCTTGCTTCAAATTTCAAGTTTTTTTACCTGATTTTTGTCATTTTTTTCGTTTGTTGTAGGAAAGATTTCGTTTCGCAGCGAGTGTCCCACATAATGAGTGCTAAATGTGAGGGATCATAATTAATACTCATTATGGTAGTGTCCATGACACTGAAATCCCTTAGGTGTTCCAAAATAAACTCCTAAATATGAAATAAAATCAACACCTTAGATGCGACCTTGTGATACCTTTTGTCAATTTAAAAGGGATGAAAGTGCTCTATATCGAAATTAGTCTGTCAGTATTTCGATAATGTTTCCTTCTTTGTACAGACATTTTTAAACGTAAGTTTTTTTTGAATTTTTAAGAAAGATTTGTTCTAGAGTTTAACAGAGTTCTAAATTTTACATCTGTTTTCATTACATTTTATACTGTTTTCATTGAATTGTTTTTAAATATAGTCAATAAACAAAATAACGAAACGTATAGATCTGCATATCCCACTCCATGTGTCATGAGTTAATATGAGACATCAATAATAAGTTAAACTCTGACGACTTGAGATCGATCTACCGGATTATATTGTAACTATAGCAAACAAGCAATTTATCAGATACTGCTTCAGTACCTAAATAATAGACAAATATTACAAATTTACAATTAATATATTTAACTGTTGATATTTATGTTTAACTTGAAACATTTTAAACTATAAAATAATTGAAGGTGATCAGTTACATTTTTTTCTGAAGTAGCTTAAAATCTTTTATATAACTAACAAAACAATAATCTCGTGTCAACATTTACCAAAGTGGTTTTGTTCGTATACAGGCAGTTGGCAGGCAATGTCGGGGAGGACCGATGCATCTAGGTGTCCGACGTAATGAGTGCTAAATATGAGTACTCATAATTAATACTCATTATGGTAGTGTTCATGACACTGAAAATCTATGGATATCAACCAACACCTTAGATGTGACCCTGTCATCCCTTTTATTATTCCTGTTTAAAAACAGTGTCGTTTTATACATTTATTATTTATTGGTATGTGTGAATAATAAATGTTTAAATTATTTTAAACGCTATGTTCAGTATAATGCCTTCCCTAGCTCCGTCAGTTCTACTTTAGTTGACGCGTTTCGGAGAACATCCATCTTCAAAAACTATATTATATACTCTAGTTTATTTTATAGTTTAGGATTATAGACATAGTTTTTGAAGATTGAAGTTCTTCGAAACGCGTCAACGAAAGTAGATCTGACGAAGGTAGGGAAGGCAGATCATTATACTGAACACGGTGATAATAATCCCAGGAGAAAAGAAGAAGAATATAAAAAGTATTTTAAACGCCATCATATTACTTACCCAGTCCAACGTTATTATTTAGTATTTAGTTTTATGACGTGTGTTAACTGTACAAAAGTCACATTTAATAAGTTTTAATAATATTTTATACTTCCTAACATAACCTTATAAATCTGAAAGTTGTATATATATATATATATATATATATATATATATATATATATATATATATATATATTTATATATATATGTTATATATATATATATATATATATATATATATATATATATATATATATATATACACACACAAATTATTAGTGAAATAAACCATTTTTTTTTATTAATCATAAATCCTCAACAAATTGTTTTTCCAGGATTGTCTGAAAGCGCTAAATTTACGAAAATTTGGTTTATTCCAAAAATTATTATAAATTATTTGGTTCCAAATAATCAAATAAATTAGAAAAACGATTAATGTGGGGGAAAAAGTGAAGTGGTCGCATCTATAATTTCAGTTGAAGAACTTTGTTTTGTCAGTGTCATAAAAATTGCTTCATAGTGAGTATTAAATATGAATACTACTGGGTCCATATTTTGAGTATTAATTATAATTCCTTATATTTAGCACTAAATACAGTTTTTCACAATTTGGTTGTTTTTCTGTAATTACAGAATACATCGGTTAGAAATCACGTCGAGTTTCAAAACAAATTTGGCTCACCGAATTTTTAGTTTTGTATTTTTCAATCTCATCAATGTGACATGATTTTTAAAAGTAAAATATTTGTATTTGTATTAAAATTACTGACTACGGAAAGTGGGTTTCATTTACAGAATTACTCGTTATAATTGCACCAAAGTTATTTCAATTTACAGGTGATTTTTCTTGTAGATTCCTATCGGAATCGTCAATAAGTTTTTTTAACGTTTCTTGGTTTTCACGTTTTTTAATCCTTTTCGCTCGTTTAGAATCAACACATTTATTTTCAACGGTGGAAATGTTAAAACGAGGAACGTCACCGGATTACACAAGTGTTGTATTAAATAATTAGGATTTAAAATCCCTTTCGAAATTATCGTCATTAAATTGAAGTGAACAGACTTTAACATTATCAAAATTAAAATGATCTGCTCTTTTACACACATGAACCCACGCTTTGGAATTCCTTTACGAATATACAGAACAAAATTTTTGTTATTTACAGATTTATTTTAAATAACGACGATACTTCTATCGGACAATTCTGTAACTACAGAGAAACAAATATTCTATCACGAAAAAAGAAAGTAAAAAATATTATTATTTTGCAAATTTAAGTCATTTATACCTGATTGTTGTTAGTTATACTGATGTTAAAAAATTTGAAATTATACAGTAATTGAAATTAGTTGAAATCTAATGCAAGTTAAATTCGTTTTCATTAAACAAGATAAAAATTTTCTCACGAATGCTTGCCCAAGTTCTTTGTTCATATACAGGCAGCAGGCAAGCTATGTCGGTCGTGGAGGACCGATACATCTAGGTCTACAACGAAATGAATACTGATAAATAATACCCATAGTGTTGATGACAATGAAAAAAATTGCAATTAATTTATGGTTAAGTAATTGTAAATGAGTAAAATATAAATTTTTCAGTAGTACAGTATTTGTGTCGTAGTTATATAATAATCCGATAGGGGGAACTGTAATCGTATTTCATATTAAACCTGTATTTATTGATTTGTCAGTTACTCTCACATATGCATCAGCTGTGTTTATATTATTTTATGCATCATCGGAAAATACTTTAATATTATCAAGATCGTTGATGCATTTGGAAGTTTTAAGGCATTTTTTGCTTTACACATGCATTGCAAAAAATATAACTTTAACACACTTGCTAATTAATATTGTTAATTCTGCAATATGTGATAAGACGAATTTATAAAATTCGGTTTTTTAAAAGCTCTATTATTAAATTTTTTTAAATTTAGTTGCCCATACATGTTTTACTTTGTATTTATATTATTGTATATTCTATAATGTATTACTGCAACTTTATTAAATTGAAAGGTTTTATTGTTTTTAATGATATATTTTTTTTAAGGCGAAAAGCACATTGAAGCTATTATCACCTCCCTAAATGTAAGTTTGAGTGTAAAGTGATAAAATCGTCAGTGTAGTGTGTGTTAGACTCGGGTACCGTGAGGGACGTTTAAATCCTCTCAATTGGTGCAGCTAGTCTGTACCCCCTGTTGGGGGTGATGTATTAAAAAAAGTTTTATCTCAAAAGAGTTTGCAAAATAATAAGAGCATTTATTACAATTTCTGACTCTGTCATATCTAACTAGTTAAACTTCATTAATTTAGTTTTTGCTTTCAGTGATATTCTCAAAACAGATAAATATTTTAAGCAAAACCTTTTTTTATTTTGAAGAACCAATATAAATAATAAAATTCGTCTTTGATGTATTGTGAATTGATGTACTTTTCATATTAGCAATTTGTAAATTGAGGAAAAAAAGGGAAGACAAGGTTACATCTAAGGTGTGGTTGTTAGCATTTGAGATTTCAGTGTCATGGACACTACCATAATGAGTATTAATTATGACTCTTCATATTTAGCACTCATTACTTAGGACACCTAGATGCATCGGTCCTCCCCAACATTGCTAGGCTAGAGCTTGTATATGTACAAAACTATTAGGATTACCATGGAAATGAGAACATTATATTTAAAGAGAAATAAAAGGATTCAAACTGCTTTTGACTCAAGGTAACTAATGAAATTTCAATTACCTAATTGTTTGACAAGTTTCAACTTCAGTATATATATTAATAATCTAATATAAATGTTATTAATTAAACATATTGATTTCCTCCCTTTACGTTGCGGAGACAGACGCTCAATCGTACCACCGTAGTTACAGAATAATCCGGCAGATGGATGTCTTGTAGCGACTTAAAACAAATCTGTACTCAATGACTTTTAGTTCCGTATTTTTGAAGCATATTCTTGTTACAAATAATTGTTAAAATTTTTGGTTTGTACCAATGTTGAAACTAAACATATGTACATATATTCATATTATTCTTTAGTACAACTCTCAACATAACAAGAATTTGAGAACAGTGTTTATTTATTGATGGTAAAAGTTCACAAACGCTATTTCCAGAAATGTCTAAAGCCGCTAAACTTTCGAAAGGCTGCGCATGAGCAAAAATCTCGTAAAACAGGATTCAAAAAACAGACAAACAATTAACTGAGGAAAATAATTAAGGTAATAGGTCATTTATTTTACAAAGTGATGTGTTGTCACAACGCAAAAAACAAAACATTCAATGAAATTTTTTCAAAACTTGTGATGCGCCAAAAGTTAAATAAGCTCATTTTGTCTAGCAATGCATAAGGTTATTTTAATAGGTAAATCTTGTACATCTTATTGTAGCTTTACGTTTGCCAAATATATAGTTACGTTGTTAACTAGTTTTTGGCAAGTGTATATAGGTATATAAAGCCTATATATATGTGTGAGTGTGTGTGTGTGTGTGTGTGTGTGTGTGTGTGTGTGTGTGTGTGTGTGTGTGTGTGTGTGTGTGTGTGTGTGTGTGTGTGTGTGTGTGTGTGTGTGTGTGGTTCGTAATACCTTTTACTTTATTTTTTTTCAAGTTATTTAGTTTGATAGTTTTAGTTTAGAATTAGTGTTAAGTAAAATCCCCATCACTGGAGTCGCAAAAATGATAGCCTCTTTTGTTTTTTGTCGGAAAAAAGGTAATTTTAATAAACAAACCTATACCAATATAAATGCATGTAGTTGTTTTATTTACCCATTAACGTACTAATGACTAATTATCACTGCTTACATCACTGGTGTACTTAGTATTTTATTAAGTTAATTAATTCACTACAATGAAACGATTATTTTTATCTAACCAGAACATGTTATATTATTTTAAATAAATAACATTTTAATACTATTACGTAATATTTTAAGTACCAGTAATAAATCGAAAATCATTCATAAGAACTTTTTTTTTTTTTGATGTTTAACGTCCGACTATTGTGCACACTTGGGCTAATGCAGACGATTGGATGATTTATAGAGTATGAAAATGTCAAGCCCTAGCCGGGAATCGAACCCGGGTCCTCGGGGTGAAAGCCCAGTACGCTATCCACTAGACCACCGAGGCGGCTTATTCATAAGAACGTATCAATGTACGAAGGTAATTTTGACGATTTGTCTATTGTTGTTTGATAACGTTCTTCATGTCTATGAGAAAAGACAGGCACATAATTTTGTATTGATTTTGATTAATTTTTAAAAAGATTTTCATTACATTTTTTTCAAATTAGACAATAAATACAAAAACAAAACTTATAGATCTTTTATAACCCACCCTAAGTGACGAGTATTAAAAATCGAAATACAAATTTGAGACTTGTATAATTATGAACGTTTATGATGACGTTATTGATAATAGAACGACAATTTATTATAATTGTTTCCGTTTATTGAATCACTAAGTGAGATTATCAGAAATATTTTTCCTTTTTTTCCATTAAGTTTGCAATTTGTCTATAAACATTAAAAAAAGAAAACACCATTCAGAGCGAAAAATTTCATTGTTTTTTGTTGTATAATGAGCATTTATGTTAATCGGGTATACGACTCATTTTTTTTTTAATAAACTCGTTTGGACAAAAGTTAGCATTAACATTGTTTATTTATATTTAAAAAAATACAATTAACGTTGTAGGACATTTATTTTAAAATAAATCATTTATTGTATTTATCTTCACAATGTTTCACATGTTTACTTTTTTCTGTAGTAAAAATAATGTGGAGAAATTTCTACCACAAATAAACGTAACAAGAATCATCAAAGGAAGAATACAACTTAAAACTTTTATCCTGTGCACAGAGCCAGTTGAAAGATCATCGAATACTGAATTTTATAAGAAATAGTTTTGTCCTACCTGTCCTAATTATCTAAGTATAACCTTATCAGTTTATTTTGTACGTTGGGTATACCTTTGTACTTTATTATTACTATTTACAATGCTTAACGTACAACCTAATCTGTTTTAGTACCTATTTACAAACGATATTTATTGCATTTACATTCTTTAAGGTCGATAATAATTAGGATACTGCATATCCCTGCTGAACTTTGTTTTATATTCCTTAAATGCTCCTTTGCCTAGTTTTTTTAATACTAACTCGTACCAACCGTTTGTCCGGTAAAACAATTGTCTTCCATCTTGGTAGGAACTTTCGTTTTGTGCGTTGAGGATGTTGCAGGAACTCCGTCTTTATGCCAAGACGTACGGATGTTTCCGCGTCGTGATTTTCTTGAAAAAAAAACTGGGCCCTCTGGGTCACCGGTACACGCAATCTCCTCTCGGTTGCTGGGTCTGCCTTCGGTTTTGTAGTTCTTGGCGGAATATCACGAAATAATTGCTCATCTCGGATTAGATAATTTGAAAATGCTTTCGGATTTACAGTGACGCGATCAAACTGGCGATCATATCATGTTTTACGGGGTTCACTACAACGTGAAGGCATTCTAGCCTCTTTTCGTGAGCGTTCGGCGATTTGAGCTTTGCGTGGTTCTATTGGCACATCTGTGAGGCCTACTTCCGTTCCTTTGTTCTTTTGGCAAGGCGATAAAGTATCTGCTGCTCTATTTAGGGCAGGGCTTGTTCTATTTTCTGAAGTCATTTTCATAGCAGATCGGTTATCCTACATTGTTTCGTTATTAACCATAAATACATAACAAAAAATAACCTCACAAAATACTCATAAATAACTCATTTAAATAACATTAATTAAATAATCAGTGTTTGAAGTTAAATTATTAATTAACTATTTTCTAAAACTTAAGCAAAGAAATTATAATGTAATACAATAATTTTATGGATATAATAATATTGAATTTCCCCCGTATTAACTTTTGTTTGAATTTAGCAAAGATGATGAAATAAAATTATTTCATTAATTATAACAATCTGAAATAACTTATGTTATCTTTGCAAAATATATATAACCACTGAAAATCAATAAAAACTGACTTGTTTAGAAACGCGATTTGACTGCCACCTACCGAAGTATTATGTAACCACAAAGTAGTAATTTGTTTGTGAGAGAGCTTCAGTGCGATATGAAAGTCAGTGCAATTTGTGTATATCGAAGCAGATTAACATAATTAGGACGTAACTAATGTCATTGATAAATGTTTAGAATAAGTTCATAGATAGGCAGTAGATAAGGAAAGTTGGGAAGGACCGATACTAAATATGAATATTCATAATTAATATTTCCGTTAATTTTCATTAACATTATTTTGCCAAGACAAGACACAACATAATAAAAAAAAACACTCAAAACAAAATATCTTTTTGAACAAGGAAGATCAGAAACCATAAAAAATAACAAAATGCGTGTATGATGTTTTATGTACAGTGAAAAATAAAAAGGGATGGATGACATGGTCACATCTAAGGTGTTAGTTGCTATCTATTACGTTTGCAGTGTTATGAACACTTCCATAATGAGTATTAATTATAAGCATTCGTATTTAGCACTTATTACGTGTAACACCTAGATGCATCAGTCCTCCCTGACTTTCCATGTCTATTGCCTGTATACGAACAAAACCACTTCGGCAAATACTGAGGCGACAATGTAATGTTTACAAGTTATATAAAAGAATTTAAGCTCCTTCAGAAAAAAATGTAACTGATCGACTTCAATTATTTTATAGTTTAAAATATTTCAACTTAAACATAAATATCAACAATTATATATAAAAATTGCAAATTCGTAATATAATTATTTTTCTATTATTTAGACACAGAATTAGTCTCTCAAAAGTTTGCTATAGTTACAAAATAATCTGGTAGATAGACGTCGCGTCGTCAGATTTTAAATTAAAACTGTATTTATCCACTTTATAATTCTGCATTTTTGAAGTACATCAATAAAATGCTTCCAAAATAACACACAAATCAAAGTAACAGAAAAGGAGAACATGGTCGCATCTAAGGTGTAGAATCACTTGTAATTTGTGTTTTCAGTGTCATGGACACTACCATAATGAGTATTAATAAGGAGTATTCATATTTAGCACTCATTACGTGGGACACCTAGATGCATCGGTCCTCCCAATCTTTGCCTGTCTACTGATATAAATAAACAAAAGGTTATCATGAAACACATAATCGAGAACATGGTTTGTAGAAGTAAATTATTAATAATAATGAATTATTATATTATAGTTTATTATTGAAATTGGATTTACTGAATAGTTTTAATTATTTTAATTTACTTATAATACTGGTAATTACTTCGAAATATTTCAATTGTATTTTTTTCCATTTTTAATTGTTTTCTCGTACTAAAATTAATCTATTCGTTCTAGTTAGAAAGTAATCCGGTAGATGGAAGTCTGGTTTGCTCACAGTACTAATCTGTACTTATCGATAACTCAGGTAGTTTCACATATAAACAAGATTTTCCAGAATATTACGTTATTTTGAATTTTTTAAACATTACAAATTGTCAAGAAATGTATAGATTTATTCCTCAAAATACTGTTCACAAAAATTGAACCCTCATAGACGTTTTCATAATAATGAAGTGTTCAAATATGAAACACAGCTTGCAACAAATTAATCAGTCACTTATAATTTAGTTTTACTAAATACTATTAAATCAATTCAATTGTTCAATTCTAATAATGGTCTTTAGTATAACATTGAATTACTATTTATATTTCACGCCTAAACACAATGTTTTCAAGTAAAAATTTACCGGTTCGTTTTGTTTATTTACGTACAGTAAGCAAGCAATGTCGGGGGGACATGCATTTAGATACCCCAAGTAATGAGTGATAAATGTGATGAATCATAATTAATACTCGTTATGGTAGTGTCAATATCACTTGAACCAAGCAGCCCACTTAACCAACATCTTATTTGCGACTGTTTTCCCTTTTTGTCGCTTTTAATTGTTTTCCTAATTATTTCGCATTTCGTTTAAAACTTTCGTAAATTGAGCAGTTTAAACACGTCTGGAGAAAATAAGTTTGTTGAGTATTTGTAATAAATAAAAAGACAATGTTTTCAGTGTCATGTTATAGTTTATGATATCCTTTCATATTCATAAAACAAAATATCTTTTTTTGTAGAGATTGTAATGTTATCACAGAACTGCTACTTTTTCACAGATAGTCAAATCTCACATATTTATCTAATAGTGATTGGCTGAGTTCAACTGTTACTAACTGTGAACTGTAATCTTCAAAATCTAACCAATCCACACCTCTAGTTTCTTTTATTTCCATTAAGATCGCATTACTTTGCCTTGTGCCTGCGTAATGAGTTCACAGTTTGGTACCAACCAATCTAACACTATTCACACATACACCACACTAACAGAATTGATATTGCTATTTGCGCGCACCATAGTTGTTTCCCAACAGATTATCTTTTTATTGGTATTATTTATTTAGAATTCTAATGTTTTATTCTCATAATAGTATTCTAATATTCCACAAAGATTCTTGTTCTTCATACTTCACACTGTTTAATAAACAATATTTACTATTAATGAACATTATTTACTCAATTTTAAAAAACTGTAAACAATGTCGAAATTCTAACATCCAACAGGGAGCTTTGAAACAGCTGCCAAATGGCATGATATAGGACATCTCTACAATTTAGATAAGTCAGCAGCAGCATTTTGAAATTTTTTGCGGCTTAAAAGATACCCACGTGCAGCCATTGGTATTCAGAAGATGAAAGTTTCCACTGCTGCCCAAGTTCTATGCCACTCTGTATCAGCACCACTAATGGTTACAGTTCAATTTAGTAAGTGGATCAATTTCATATATTTATAAAAAAGGTATTAATGTATGAACTTTTAGGTGTTAATGTATAAACCTTTAAGCCTTAACCTTGTATTACCTTGCATTAACGCTTCATGTATTAACCTTTAAGTGTTAGTGTATGAGTGTAGTATGATGAAAGAATCTTTTAACAAGCACAACCTTACTTCCTCCTACTACGTAAAAATGTTCAAATTTTATATTATACTTCTAATTATATTCTAATTATATATATATATATATATATATATATATATATATATATATATATATATATATATATATATATATATATATATATATATATATATATATATATATATATATATATATATATATATATTATATATATAATTATATATTCTAATTTTATATTAGAAATACTGTGAATTTAACTGTGTATTTAATGAACACAATGTTGGTGAATATCCAGGATATTAAAAAAAAAGTTTTCCACTAATGTAGTTTACAAAATTATTATTTTTTTTTTAGGTTTTGCTACGAAACACCTTCCAACAAAGTAAAAACAAAAATTAGAAATTGTATTTATATTCTTAGACAGTTGATGTAAAACTGGAAGGGAGAAAGTTAAGAAAAGGTCTGACATAATTGTACATGTAATTAGGTCAATGACCAGCAGTTTGGGAACAACATAAAGCACAATATGCTAAATATAAATACGTTATAAATTCTGAAAATAAAAAGATCTATTTGTAAAAACTAAAATATTAATTTAAATGAACAGACAAACATTGACGTTTCTTTATTAACTGAAAATCATTAAGTTTTCTTCCTTAATTTATTGGTTTTACCAAACCTGCTTGTCACAAACCTACTTACATACCTGTCAATCCTTCCTTCCTTTACCTTTTCTTTTCCAGTTTTAACATCAACTGTGTTAGTTTAAAAGTACAATTTATAATTTTTATTATCATTGTGTATGTCTGATGATACCTCATGGCAAAACATATGGTATTAAATAAAAGTATTTTATGAATGCAATTTTTGTTAAAACATGTGACAACTTTTACGATTCATTTAATAGTAACACTTCCAACTTTGAAGGCGGTAAAATCTTGTGAATATTTCTATAAAATGATAGTGCCTATTTTTCATTAAGGGTTACTGTAATTAAAATTATAGACTGCTGGCAATTTCAATCAGGAAAGGTAAGGGGTGGAGTATCACAGACAGTGCCTATGAGACATTCCTCACTTGATGGTTGGATTATTTCTGTGAGAGTTATTGTCATGTTGCTTTGGGATTGACTCTCTACTCTTAAATGTTTTGTGTAATCACAATCAAAACCAAGATATCTTGGAGAATATATCTGAACCCATTCATAATAACTGTGGATCCAATTACAATCCCAAAGACAGCCAGTTTGTGTGTGGTTTGAATAACTGCATCATCAGTGATCTTGGCTGTAATGTTTTGATACTGAATGGTAATTGTGAAAATGATGATGCAGATTTACAGATATTTGAGAAGTTTACAGATATTTCTTGGTATGGATTGTTCCAAAAATGAAGTAGTCACTAACCTACTAAATCAACTGGTGACAGGTGATGGCAATAATGACTCTCGTGCTTCTGGTGCTGTATCAGGCATTCCAAGCAACATGGCCTTGATATCAACGTATCAGACATTCCAAGAAAAGTGACCATGATATCAACGTCTTACATAAGTTGATGTATTGTTTGGATACTGCTTGCCGTATATGATTGTGATGATTGCAGTTATGGTGTCTGTTTCGAACCTTCTGATGATTTCATTCATGCTGGTTAATCAGCATTCTTAATCATTAATTAATTAATCTGATTTTCAATTATCATGGTCATGAAGAGCATTTGTTCAACATCATCAATGATAGTATCAGGAAAACACTAAGATTTTATTAACTTGAAAATCTGTGTAAAGTTCACTATCAAGATATTTACACCATATTTATACAGTCTGTTATCAGATTGTTTATACCTTGGTGGTGTACAAATAAAAATAGGCTTAGAGTAGATAAGTATAGGAAAAAGAGAAAATTTTATATAATGAGATATTTGTAAATTAGTAGGATATTATAATTTAGGAAAAAAGGAATTTATTATTTGTTTAATATTTAAGAAAATTATATTAATTTATAAAAGATTAAAGAAATAATAAATTCCTTTTTATATATGCATATGTAAGTATATGTAAGTAAATTTTGTAAATGTAAATTTTATTAGTAATTAAGTATTGAAATAAATATCTTTTATTATTCTAATCTTATTTTTGTATTTGTCTAAGGCATCCAGCACTGTAAATCATGGTGTTTTATTGTAGAATTTATATTTTATGGGAATTATATGGGGGTGTAACTAATGATCATATAAGAACTATTTAATTAACATAATGAATAGAGTAAAAATTAATGAAAGTTTGAGTGAAAATAAAGTAATAAAAATAGGTGTACAGCAAGGTACTATACTTAGACACTATTTAGGGCAAATTTAGTTGCCCATACTTTATTAATTGAAAGGGTATATGTTTAATGTTGTACTTAATGGCGTTTTATCACAAAAAGGGCCTGAAAAACAATTTCATAAAAATCTAAATATACTATATATTATGACTTTTCTTATACCTAACACGTTAAAGTTAATTAACGTTAGATTTGCCTTCAGTGATGTGTTCAAGATGGATAAATACTCAATACAAAATCGCTTTTTGGAGAGAAGAACAGAAACCAAATAAATAATTAAATTTGTGTTTGATTTTGTACAGTGAAAAATGAAAAGGGGTGACAAGGTCTCATCTATGGTGTTGGTTGCAATCCTTTGTGTTTTCAGTGTCAAGAAAACATGTATATAATAATTAATATACATTATGGTAGTAACCATAATGTATATTAATTATTAATATTCCTGTGTAGGACGCATTATGTGTAACACCTAGATGCATCGGTCCTCCCCGACTTTGCATGTGAAAAAAATTTTGCCTGTATATGAAAAAAACTATTTTGTCAAATACTGAAATGAGAATATTGTTTGTATAAGTTATGAAAAGAATTTAAGTTATTCAGAAAAAAAGTAACTGATCGACTTCAATTATTTTATTGTTTGTAATGATTTAACCTAAATATAAGTACGAAAAATTAAATTAAAAGTTTTTTTATTAGAAGAATATTTATAACAATTATAAACTCGTATAATATTTATAAATTTGCAATATAATTATTTTTTTATTATTTAGGTACTGAAACAGTCTTTCACAAATTGTTTGTTTCTTGTAGTTACAAAATAATCCAGTAGATAGACGTCAGGTCAAAAGATTTTAAAATAAATCTGTATTTGAACACCTTTAAATTCAGTATTTTTGAAGCTGATCAATAAAACGTTTCCAAATTATCAACCCACAAATCAAAGTAACAAAAAAGGAGAACATGGTCACATCTAAGGTGTAGAGTTACTATGCAACATGTGTTTTCAGAGTCATGGACACTACCATAATAAGTATTAACTATAAGTATTGATATTTAGCACTCATTAATGCACCTACATGCATCGATCCTCCCAGACATTGACTGCCTACTGAATGTATATAAACATTTGTTATTAATAGAAAATTAATCGAGAACATTGTTTTATAAATAAATTATAATAATTATTAATAATTCATTATTACATTAAAGTTAATTATTAAAATTAAAATTATTAAATAATTTTAATTATTTAGTTTACTATTTTATTAGATATTAGATATTATTAGATATTACAGAAATTAATCTATACATTGTATTTAAGAAATATTCTCATAGACAGAAGACTGGTCAGTTCTCATTACTAATCTGTACTTACTCACAAATCAGTTACTTACACATTTACACAATCTTGTCCAGGATATTGTTTTATTTAAGCTTTTCAAACTGTCAAGAAAGTCCACAGTAAAGTTATTTTTCAAATAAATGTTCACAAAAGTATACAAAAAAAACCCTCATGTATGTGTTTATTTTTTGAAATGCAGCTTCTATCAAATTATTTTTAAATGCAGCACTAAACATTATTTATGGCACGTAAAACCACAACATATTAAGATAGCCTAGTCGATAACAATCAAGGCTGTGAAAATATTGTAAATGTATGAAAAAGTGAATTTTCTGTTATTATAAAAGTACAGCTACAATCCTTGAAATGAATCTTATTATTCAACCATAGTTACAGAATATTTTGAATGATGCAAGTATTGTCTTTGTAAAACAAATCTGTAATTACCAACTTTAAGTTGTGTTTTCCAAAGCTAATTACTGCTCCAACAAAGTCAAATTAGTACTAAACTAAAAATAAAGAAAGCCTTTATAATACATACCAGGCCATAAAAAAAAAAAATTGTCAAAGAGTTTAACTGAGTGAATAAACTTGTAGATTTAATATTGCACTACATTGTTTTTAGATTGATTGCTCCCAAGTTCTGTATTCCTGAGTTGCTCAGTTACGGCTCCTTCTCCAGTCCTAGTCTCTTTATAAAATCTAAGATATATAGAGGATACAAGCTCGTCCACACCTAATTGGTGAATTCCAAGTTTCTTATTGAGTTGCTTTTAGATGCATGCTATGTTAATTCCCTTTGGCTTTCTTTATACTTATTACAGAGGTTCTCATTTGGCTAACCTTCTTACATAGTAAGATCCCACATAGTCTACTTTATTTTCTTACTTGTGGGAATACCCACAAGAAGCTTTCAAAATGATGTCCCATTCAGAGTCTTGCACCTACCGGTAAGGCTGAGATGTTCTGGGAGGTCGCTATTTCTACTTATGTCTCTTTGATACACTACTAAGCCGGTAACATTCACTCCATCAGCACGGGTCACCTTCCACTTCAGAGTTAGCAAAGCTATGGAGAGTAGTTAATGTTTGTGCCTTGAGTAGATAAGTGAGAGTAGTATGAGCTAGAGGTACAATGGGATCGCTAAAACCACCAGCAATTGAATTCTGCCAGATATTAGAAGGTTTACAGTACATAAAACTTTACATAGGCATATTTTATACAAGGTAGTACTTAAATTTATATAAATAAAGTTAATATTACATTTAAATTATAATTAAAGCCTTTAATTTACGTACTTAGACAAACTATTACAACATATTAGTTTTAAGGGTTAAATATATTTTAAAAGTTCTTTGAACGAGGTTGCTCTTAAATATTATATACAAATATAAGTTCATTAATAATATAAATTATAATTACCTAAATACATTAATTATTAAACTAGTTAATTATTAAATTATTAACGAAAACCAGCACTGAATTACATGCACAAGCCAGCCTTCAAAGTAATTACAATTGTTATGAGTGTGATTACATTTATTGAAGTTTCACTTCTGTCTGCGTCCACGAATTCCACGAAATTTTTATCAATTTTTATTTATTACAACTACGTAGTAGATAAAATGATTTAGTAACATTTTTGCAAATAATTTACAATTAATTGTTAGAAAAAAAATTATTGAGTTTTGCCAAAAAAAAATATGACCTCAGAAAATAATACAGTCATTCACATAAATAATAACTCTAGTGCTTTTGTTTTCTTTAGTTTCTAATACACAGTTTGAAATTTTTACTTTACTACAACTACCAAGAATCAGATATGAGTGGTTCAAATTTTCAAAATAATTTTTCTCACTTTTTGTTGCTTTGACAGTCTAATCATTTCTCCGTAGTTACAGAATAATCCGGTAGATGAATGTCACAGTTAAATTATATTATATATATATATATATATATATATATATATATATATATATATATATATATATATATAGTTTAAATTATATTTCAACAATATGTAATAAAAAACGAAAAATATTTAATCAAATTCAATAAAAAAAATTATGTGTTAGTTAAACGTAAACGTTCTATTTTAAAAAATGCATAAACAGCAGCTACATTTCCAAATGTCTTTTCACAGATAATGATAATCGTTATCAATTTATCGACAGACTTACCAAATTACAAAAAAAATGTCTTCAAGTTGGCAAAAAGGGATGACGAGGTCGCATCTAAGGTGTTGATTCTGCCAATTAGGTTTTCAGTGTCATGGACACTACCATAATGAGTATTAATTATGAGTAATCATATTTAGCACTCATTACGTAGGACACCTAGATGCATCGGTCCTCCCCCCGATGTGTTGTTAACCTAAGTCTTGTATATATGAACAATATAACATAGCTTACATTAAAGCGAGAACTTTGTATTTAGAAGTAAAATAAAAGTATTTATTTTCTTTTATAGCCAAGATAACTAATCAAATTTCATTTACTGTATTGTTTGAAATAATTTCACTTCAACATAAATGTTAACAATCTGATATAAATGTAAATATAAAAACTAATGATTTCTCTCTCTTCGTGATGTGAAATAATTACTAATCATTTCGCCATAGTTACAGATTATTCCGGTAGATGGATCTCTCGTAGCGTCTTAAAACAAATCTGTACTCAACGACGTTTAGTTCAGTATTTTTGAAGCTTATTAATGTTCAACTAATTATTAAAATTTTCAGTTTCTGCAAATGTTGAACTCAAAATATGCACATATATTTATTAATTCATAAATATTGACAAAACTTTTTTCAAGAAGTAAAGCGACTAAAACTATCGCTTAGAAAAAATATTTTTAAAAGCTTTCCGAAAAATCGATAAACAAATAATTAAAAAAAAATAATGTACAAAATGAGAGAATGTGGTTGCATCTAATGTGTTAGATTATGATCAGGTTGGGTTTGCCAGTCTCAATTAATATGATACTACAATGAGTATTAATTATGATTACTCATATTTAGCACTCATTATGAGCATTGGTTCTTCCCATCATCCCCTATGTCCTGTATATAACAAAACGACTATAGCAAATAATTAACTGAGAACATTGTTTTTAGGAGTGTAACACTATAACAGTAGCAAAATATCGACAATTACTTTCAAAAATGTGAAGGAGCCGTAAAAGATACAATGGTCCTACCTAATATTGCTTACTCACTGTCTGCAATTAAACAAAACAATCATGACAATAATAAATTTACTACATTCTTTTTAGATGTTAAATATAAATAAAAAATCAGTATTAGGTAAAGAAATTTTTTAACATTTCGTTATGATTCACTTTCTGACATCAATCACCGATTCGTCGTAGTTGCAAAATACTCCGATAGATGGACATTTTAATGAAAGTCTGTAATTACATATTTTACATATCCTCCGAATCGCGAGTCATCAAGTTTTGTGTTGTTCCTTACACTACTGTAGGCCTAAATCATCGACAAAACATTCGAATGAATCGTCAACTTACAATCGGAATGCCGGGGATGTTTAATAAATATTCCATTTAAATGGCTAATGCCTATTCCTTTTTTTATAATAGCACCGAATAAAAGAAACCCTTCAGTTAAGTTTGACAACTGTGTGGTAAATGTATGTATTTTTCACGTATTTACATACTTCAAAGTTTTTGAAAATCCGATTTCTCCGTCGTAATCGCGTTAAAAACTGTACAAATTGCCATTTTGAATTTTTAAAATTCGTTGAAATTGAAAAACGTTTTTGACATCGGTCAGGGTTTATTTTCTTATTTTCAATGTAATTTATTAAAGTGTTAGTGTATGCAAATGCAGATTTTAATGCTGCTTGAAAGTAAGATCAGAATTTCAAAAAACTAAGATAAAGAAAATACCTTTGGAAATTCGCTTCTATCGTGTCATGAAATAAAATGTTTTTTTAATTTAATTATAAATTAGCAACTTATTGTTATTATTTATATTATTTGTATAAGTAAAAATTTACAATTTTGATATCATCCCTTGAATTATACTAAGCAGTGCATGCAATAGTTTTCTTTATTTTTTTTTTTTTCGTAAAATTGTTAGTAAGAACGTTTTTAAGTTTATATAGATTTTTTTTGTATATGTTAGGCCAGAGTATAGCACTGTTTTATTATTATAATTATAAGTAAAAAGCAGCTTTATACACAATTGTATTTGCTGAACCCATAAGTAAAAATATTTTCAAAATATCTATAAATAAATTACAGGGAAAACATAAGAATTAACAAAAAGGGGACAAAATTGATCGCATCTATAGTGTTGGTTATTTAATAACTGGATTTTCAAGTAAAATGGACACTACTATAATGAGTATTATTTATGACCCCTCATATTTATACTCTACGTGGGACACTTACATGCATCGGTCCTCCCCAACATAGCTTGCTTACTGCCTGTATATGAACAAAATAATGTTTTCAAATACATAGTTCATAACGTTGTTTTCAGAAATCAAAATTAATTAGTAAATATGTGTCAAAATAGATAATTTAATTTATTATTATTTACTGAATAGTTTGAATTATTTTACTT
The DNA here is from genome assembly GCA_022606455.1 of Callitettix versicolor. NCBI lineage: Eukaryota > Metazoa > Arthropoda > Insecta > Hemiptera > Cercopidae > Callitettix > Callitettix versicolor. The sequence goes on along the minus strand of JAJIZJ010000149.1, from coordinate 22,187 downwards.
GAATTGAAATATCAACATTTACTTCTAAAGTTGCGAAAGTGAATATTTCTTTTCTGTGAATATTTCTTTATAATTGTCGCTTCCAAATAAACTTCCCGTTTTAGTTATGAAAATTTCCCATATATACTTATCTTTATATGAATCTATATTTGCCGATATCTCTATTGCAGAAATGATTAATACAGTCAACGATATGCTACTGCTTTCTATATTCTATATTCACTATAAATAAAGTTCAACATATTTTTTTCAGGATTTCAAAAGTTGTCAAAATTAAATGATGTTAAATTTAAGTAATTTATTTAAATTGTCATAATTTAAATAAATTTAATGAAAATTAAATATCAATAACTACTTCCGTAATGTGATTCATTGATTTTTCCATCTAGTTGTGTATTCCATCTAGTATTTTTTCTACAGCTTGCTCTGAAACAAATATCTGTGTCGTAGTTACAAAATAAACCAATAGAGGAAATCAATATATTTGAATTAACGACATTTATGCCAGATTGTTAATATTCAATAAAAACTTAAAAAATAAATAAGGAATTAAAATTTTATTAGTTACTCTTGGTTTAAAGCAATTTAAATCCTTTTATTTCGTTTTTAAAATTAATGTTCTCATTTGTTTCTTTTTCCAAATAATTTTGTACATACACACGCTCTAGGCAATCAATGTCGGGGAGGACCGATGCATCTAGGGGTCCCACGTAATGAGTGTTAAATATGAATACTCATATTTAATACTCATAATGGTCCATGACAATGAAAACGAAAATGCTTACTACCAACATCCATAAGGAAATATGACCTTGTTTACACTTTTTGTCAGTTTAAAAGGGACAAACCACGGCAGACTGCATCCATTAAGAGGACTTAGACGTCCCTCTCGTTACCCGAGTCTAACAAACACTTACAACCCTACACTGAAGACTTTAATACTTTACTCTTACACTTACATTTGGGAATGCAATAAATAGCCTCAATGTGCTTTTCGCCTTAAAATAAAAATAAATAAATAAAAGGGACAAAATTTGCTAGTTATCGTGATTTGTCTGTCAGTAATTTGATAACTAATTTTCCTTGTATGTATGAAGTCATTTTTAAATGTAATTGTTTTTATGCATTTTGAAGAAAGATTTGGTCTACGTCTAATTGGCACATTAAATATTGTTTTTAAATTTTGTTCAAACATAAGCAAATAAATACAAGAACAAAACGTATAGATCTTCATGACCCACTCCACGTAACATGTTGTAAATGAGAAATCAGTAGTAACAATGATAACTTAAACATAATGTATAAGCAACTCCTTTTAAAGTGGAATTGTTTTTTATTTTGTCACTTACTCCTTTTTCACTTGTTACTTGCCTAAGGATAATTAATAACGTTAATGATAAATTTAATAAATAATAATTGATAATAAAACATGTATTAATGATAATTTTTTCAATTTATGTGAGCACTATATCAGACTACCGAAAATATATTTCCTTTTTAGTAATAACGTTTGTCATTTATGTCAAAAAACTTTATAAAAACTTACATCACTGCAAAAAATTACAAAAATTTTAGTAAAATGATAGTCAATCCATAATAAGGTAAACGATTCATTTTGCCTTAAAGAATACATTCTGTATGGAAAATGTAAGCATTAATGATTGTCTATTAATAACAAATATAAAACGATTAGTGTACAATATTTAATTTTAAAAAACGAAACACTTCATGTCACTTCAAAAAATTGTCAAAACAAGTCAAAAAGTGCTGAGAATCAGCTGAAACCGCCGAGAGTTGGAACATTAAAATTTAGATAGTGTACAGAGGAAAATTTCTTATTGGATAGTTATAATATCGTTTAAAAAATCCTATCGATCCTTAAACACAAATTTAATTTTAGTGAAACAATCTGAAATAACTTATAATATCTTTGCAAAAAATACAAAACCAGTCACAATCGATAAATACAGATTTTTTATTGAAACACGTTTTACCTCCACCTATCGAATTATTATGTAACTATAAGGAAGTAAATATTTTGTGTGCGAACTTCAATGCGATAAAATGTGGGTCCATCTTTTTATTACAACAAATCATTGATCATTAAAAGTAATTTAAAAACCATAAAATTTCAAATTAATATTAATGGAGCAATCTTTCTTATTTGTTAAGTTTATCTCTTCATTAAGGAGGTTTTTATTAATTAAAATGGCTTGTTTTCAAAAATATTATTAATTGTAAAAAAATCAATCAATTGTAGTAAGCCTAACATTTCCAACTTTGCAACACTCCCAAAACTATTTTATATACATCTACTTATTTATTTTTGATTTTTCTGGTAATAACTTCCCGTTATTTGTACAGATATAACAGGTTGTCTGATAAATTTCAAATATTTGCATTACCCATTTTGAAATAAGTAAATACATCAACTCTAAAACTATTTATTTTGAAATTATAATTCATAACAAAACTATTACTAACAAACACTATAATAGTACTACAAATCGAAAATAGTACTAACTATTACTATAACAAACAGTAGTACTTGTAAGAAACACTAGTGCTACCGGTGGACAAACATGTAACTGAGAACACGAGAGACAGATGCTTTCGTTTTAGTATGATGAAAAGATTGTTTTGTATGTCTGTCTGTTTTGTGCACCTCCCTTCAGACTAAACTATTTAAGAGATTTTATTCATATTTGGTGTGTAAGACCAAATTCGCCTTTTTAATGTTTCTGAAAATTGAATTTTGAATAACGTTTTGGTGTAAAACTGGTAATAATACGAATGTAAACGTAATCAGTAACTTAAATTTTAATAAAATTGTTTACATTTTCTCCAGCAATATAAAATTAACGAAGTAAGGAACACGCATGTAGAGATTTATTTTTGGAAGCTTTATTCGTAAACCATAATTTGAATTTCGAATTTATCACGTATTAACGTTTTTCATAACAAGTTATTTTTGTATATTTTAAGAAACTATTATCTGAAATAATATTGTTGTAGATGTGAAAGTAACTGAAAAGTCAGTAAGAACAGAATTGCTTTGAAATACGGTAAGAGTTCCATCTATCGGATTGTTATATAACTACGACTCAAATATTGGTTTCAGAGCAAGCTGTAGAAAAAATATTGAATAAAAAATTACTGTTGTACAATTTGGAAATAGTTATCGATATTTAATTTAAATAAAATTATTCAAATTAATTTAAATTAAATTAAATGGAAGTACAATTTGAATAAAATACTTAGATTTAATATAATTTAATTTTGAAATTTTTAAAAATAAAAAAATATGGTAAATGTTTTTTTCAAGAACGTATTTATAGTGAATATACAATTTATAGGAATTCTTGAAGAATTCCATTTATATATTTATTTAAATTTTGTATATCATATTGTTGACTGTTTTAATCATTCCTGCAATAAAGTGCTGGGAAATACAGATTCATTTAAGATAAAACCAGAGAAACCTATCGGACCTCTTCGTAACTAAAAATTAAAGTTTATTCGGAGCGGCAATTACGTCGAAGTATTAATAGCAAATCCCTCTTTCTAATGTTGGAAGTAAATGTTGATATTTCAATTCAAGTAAAATAATATTCAAACTATTCAGTGAATTATATTCGAATACATAAATCTGTTTTAAAACATATTTAGTAATTAAATTTGATTTCTAAAAACAATATTCTCAACAATAGATTTAACGAAATCATTTTCTTTATATACAACCTGTCTGCTAAGCAATATCGGGGAGGACCGATGCATCTAGGTGTCCCACGTAATGAGTTATAAATATGAATACCCATAGTTAATACTCATTATGGTAGTGTCTATGACACTGAAACTCCAAGCAGACTCATTAACCAACACCTTAGTTGCGACCATGTTCTCCCTTTTTGTTACTTTAATTGTTTGTTTAATTATTTTGTTGTTAGTTCAAAACTTTCGTAAATTGAACAGTTTAAACACTTATAAGATTATCGGCTTTAAATACTTCTGGAAAAAATGTTGTTGATTATTTATAATAAATAAAAAATATTGTTTACAATTTCTTAGTAAAATGTAAGTTTTTCATGTACTATATTGAATTTTTTAGCTTAAAAATAAAAGATTTCATTGACTAAATAAATTTATTAATTTTCATCTGAATGAACGGAAAATCAGCTTACATAACGACAGTTGGAACACTAACACGTTATAAATTATAACGAGAATAGTTTAATGAATTCTTATAAAATTGAAAATTTTAATTAATGCTCAAAAACGAATTTTTTAAGTCTAAATAAATACACAATACGAAAATTAAATAGTTAAAATGATTCAGGTTGCAAGAGAATAATCAGTTGGTCAAACCGGAAGTTGAAAAACACTTTTACATTGTGTAAATAAAAACACATAAGTGTATTTTAGAATACTCTACTATATTAAGTAAACTCTTATCAATTTCTTAGTAAACATTTAATTTTAGTGGACCAAAAATGATCTTTGAAAGTAATAACAATAAGTGAAATTCAATAAGTACAGATTTGTTTTGAAACATGAATAGATTATTACCTAGCGGACACTTATGTAACCCACGTAAAGAGTGCTAACTATGAATAATCATAATTAATACTCATTATGGTAGTGTTAATGACACTGAAACCCCAAAGGATAGCAACCAACACCTTAGATGTGACCTTGTCTTCCCTTTTGCCTGCCCATTGTACAATCTGCTATTATTTAAAATAATGCGATCTTCACAAAAGATCAAAGATATATTTTATTACTTTATTTGTTTGTGTTCTGCTATGTGAAAAAATGTTCTGTTTTCCATATTTATCTGTTTTGAATGAAACAAATTTTAATGAATTATTACTTATAAAATATAAGAGAAATAATAATAAATACTTTTTTACAGTATACACTGTAATATGAATAGAGAAGAAAGATATGGGCATGTAAATTTAAAAAATTCAAAGTTTGAAGCTTTAAATCACTGAATTTCTTAAAATCGTCTTATCACATTATTTAGAATTAACAATAATAAAAAGCAAGTCTGTTTTTGCAATACATTTGTAAACCAAATCACGCTTTAAAACGTGCTCACATATCAACGGTTTTTGTAATAGTTAGGTATTTTCGGTAAATACTAAATAATTACATACCTGTGTTTAAATATACCCACAATTCTATCTGTCTGATTATTTTGTAATTAATTTACTGAAGTTACTCATTAAGATCTTATTTATAGTAAATATATTACAGAATTATTATACAAATCTTAGAATACAGTCTGTTTTATTCAATTCTGCAAAAGAGATGAAGGCAAACACAGATTCATATTAAGATAAAAACAGAGTCATCTATCGGATATTTATATAACTATAATGGAAGTATCATTTCGCAGCGTATTATAATCTAATATTTAGAGGTAGGTCTTATTTTCTTATTTGTAGAAGTAATTGTTAATATTTTTATTAAAGTAAAATAATTCAAACTATTCATATTTAGTATTCGAGTATTTTATTCTGTTTTAACACAAATTTAATAAATTTCATTTTTGAAAGCAATAAATAATTATTTCTATAAATCTTTTTATTGGATATCATCATATACAGGTTTTATGGCAATTAATGTTGAGGAAGTCAGATGTATTCAGGTGTCCATTATGAGACCGTAATGAGTGTTATATATGAAAAGTCATAATAAATATTGATTATGGTAGTGTCCATGACACTGAAAACCCCCAAAAAAACCCACTTCTCAAATAAAACTTGTGAATATTTGTGATCAATAAGCAAACAATGTTTTCAATTTCTTATTATATTGAGAGTTATGCCAAGGAATAATATGAATATATGTGTGTATACTTAGTATGAATAGTGGCAGATACTAAACATTTTAACAATTAGTGGTAACAATGACAAGCTTGAAAAGTGTAGAACTAAAAGTAGTTGAGTACAGATTTGTTTTAAGACGCTACGAGACATCCATCTGCTGGACTATTTTGGAACTACTACGGTACTATTAGTCCCTGATTGACTGCTACAGCAATGTGTACAGAGGAAATCAATATTTTTAATTAACAACATTTATGCCAGATATTTATATTGAAGTTTAAACTTTACAAATAATACAGTAATTAAAATTTCATTAGTTACCTTGGGTTTAAAATTAGTTTAAATTCTTTTATTTCCCTTTAAAAATAATGTTCTCATTTAATTAATTTTCATAATAGTTTTGCACATATACAAGGCAAGCAATATCGGGGAGAACCGAACCACCTAGGTGTACCACGTAAAGAGTGCTAAATACGAAAACAATACTGATAATTAATATTCATTATGGTAGTGTCCATGACAGAAAAGTGACGAACTCTGAAACACACCTTAGATGCGACCATGTTCTCTTTTTATCTCTTCAATATATATTGTATAAGTATTTTGGATAAGTTCATATAAAATATATCGTATTAATTAATTACAAATTCTGTATATTTGTAGTACTTATTTTTAATTATGGCAATTCTAGTATGCGAGATACAGATTAATTGTTGGTAATTACAAATTTAATTTTAAATATAACCACTATTCCATTTATCGAACTATTTTTTAACTATGGAGAATCTGTTATTTGTTGGAATGAGATTTGTAACGAAACATTTCCATAAAAATTACTTTCTATAATGCTCATTTATTATTGATATTATATAAAACTCTTAATTATTACATTTTTCAATTAGAGTGTCTCAATTTTTTATTTAACATTTTTTTTACAGACACCAGATAAGCAATATGTGGGAAAGCTAGTGCAACTGAGTTTCTCAAAATAAATATAAACACGAGGATTCATGATTATTACTCTTTATGATAGTATTCTTATCACTCATAACTTAAAGCTGTAAAATACATTAACAAAACTAGTTGCTACCATGTATTCCTTTTTGTTACTTTTGTATGTTTTCCTTTTTCTTATTATTTAATAATTACTATTTTATTTAACTGCAATATTTTCCCTACCCAAAAAATTTCGTTTTTCTTAATGAGGTTCATTCCATAATCAGATGTTCGAAGATAGAATACTGCTTCAGTATTTGTTGATATTTAAATATTAAAATAAAGTTATAACTTTAATACTTTTGCGACAATAAATATTTAAAGTATTGGCAAGTCTTCGAATGTTAATAAATACAGGTAAAACCTACAAAATAATAATAAAGCCTCTATATTTCCAACCGAATGTATTCTATTTTCATTGGAATTGAAGACCTCCAAGTGTACCTCAGCTTTACCCGTAGATGCAGTGTTCTTTATGGGTAGACAGTTACTTTGGACATTCCCATAAGTAAGAAAATAAAATAGAATATGTGGGATCTTACCGCACAAGAAATGATTGGCCAAATGAGATCTTCTGTAATAAGGGTAAAGAGTAAGAAAAACTGAAAGGGAATTAGCAGAGGAAGCATCTTAAAGCAACTCAATAAGGAACTTGGAATTCACCAGTTAGAAGTGGGTGAGCTTGAATCCCCTTTATATCTTAGACTTTATAAAGAGACTAGGACTGGAACCGTATCTGAGCAACACAGGAAACAGAAATAGGGAGCAAAAAGCCTATGCTCGATCTAAAAAGATCGTAGTGTAATATTTAACCCTACAAGTTTAAACTCTCTGACAGGTTTGTGTTGATGGGCTGCTATGTATTACAAAGGTTTTCATTATATTTAGATTAGTATTAAATTGACTTTGTTTTAGCAATAATTAGCTTAGCAATTACAAAACTTAAAGTAGGTAAATACAGATTTGTTTTATGACGATAGTGCTTCCATCTACTGAACTATTCCGTGACTACGGTTGAACAACAACATTCGTTTCCAGTATCATAGCTTTATTTTTACAACACTTAAAATTCACTTTTTAATACATTTACAACATTTACATATCCTTAATTGTTATCGACTATGCCATCTTATTATGTTCTGCTTTTAAGTACCGTAAATAATATGACGTGACTGATTAATTTGTTGTAAGCTATGTTTCAAATAATGAACACGTCTATGTTCTATTTTTGTAAAGAATAAATCTGTTGCGAACTTTCTTGACAATTTGTAATGTTTAAAAAATTGAAAATAAATTAATATTCTGGGAAATCTTGCTTATATGTGAAACTACCTGAACTACCTGAGTTGTGGGTTAGTACAGATTAGTACTTTGAGTATAATGGAAAAAAATACAATTGAAATATCTGGAAGTAATTACCGATATCATAATTAAACTAAAATAATTTAATCTGTTCAGTAAATCCAATTTTAATAAAGAACTCTAATATAATAATGAATTATTATTAATAATTTACTTCTGTAAACAATGTTCTCGATTACGTGTGTTATGATAACATTTTGTCTTTATATATGCAGTAGGAAGGGAAAGATGGGGAGGACCGATGCATCTAGGTGTCTCATGTAATGAGTGCTAAATATGGATACTCGTAATTAATACTCATTATGGTAGTGTCCATGACACTGAAAACTCAAATTACAAGTGATCCTACACCTTAGATGTGACCATGTTCTCATATTTCGTTGTTTTATTTGTGTGTTGGTAATTTGGTAGCATTTTATAATGAGTTTCAAAAATACAGAATTAAAAATTTGTTAAATGCAGATTTATTTTAAACTCTGACGACGTGACGTCTATCTATCGAATTATTTTGTAACTACAGCAAATAAGCATTTTTTGAGAGTCTGATTCTGTTCCTAAATAATAGAAAAATAATTATATTACAAATTTACATTTATTATATTTAATTGTTGATATTTATGTTTAAGTTGAAACATTACAAACGGTAAAATAAATCGAGTTAACCTGTTACATTTTTTTTCTGAAGTAGCATAAATTCTTTTATATAACTTGTAAAAACTATATTCTCGCTTCAGTATTTACGAAGTGGTTTTGTTCATATACTTTCAATAGACATGGAAAGACAGGGAAGACCGATGCATCTAGATATTTTAGGTAATGAGTGCTAAATACGAAACCCTGTCCTCCTTTTTTATTTTTCACAGTATATAAAACATCAAACACAAATTTTGTTATTTCTATTGGTTTCTGATCTTCAATGTCCAAAAAGATATTTTGTCTTGAATGTTTTTTTATGTTAATGTGTTTTGTCTTGGCAAAACTAATGTTAATGGAAATTAACTTGTATGTAATAGAAGTCATAATAAATACTATTTATTTTGCTCTACAGGATATTGTTTTTTCAGATACTTTATGTGAAAAACTCCATTAAAAGTAACTTCAAACACATACACAACAATACAAACAAACAAAAAACACTACCACAATAAGTATTAATTATGAATATTCATATTTAGCATCGGTCCTCCCAAACTTTCCTTATCTACTGTCTATCTATGAGCAAGGATACTTATTCCAAACAATTTTTAATGAAATTAGTTACGGCCTAATTAGGTTAATCTGCTTCGATGTACACAAATTGGACTGACATTCATATCACACTGAAGTTCGTTCACAAAGATATTAACACTTTGTAGTTACATAATACTCCGGTAGGTGGTAATCAAATCGTGTTTCTAAACAAGTCAGTTTTTATTTATGTACATTTTGCAAAGATAACATTTTTTAAGATATTTCAGATTGTTATAAAAAATGAATTAATTTTATTTCAGTTCTTTGTTAAATTCTGAACGTTAATACTGGGTAAATTCAGTCACATTATTTCCTTCAAATTATTTAGGTTACATCTTAATTTCTTTGCTTAGGTATTAGGAAAGGGATGCATGAAAAAAGTCCACATAGACGATGGTCCAAACCACAAAATTAATACAATTTTAGAAAATAGTCTAGAAAGACGATGGTCCAAACCTCAATGTGAATATCCCTTTAGAAAATGGTCCAAACATTGGTTAAAAAATAGTCCAAATAGACGATGGTCCAAACCTAGATATTAATACACTATTATAAAATAGTCCAAAAAGACAATGGTCCAAACGTCAATGTATTTACACTTTTAGAATATGGTCCAAACATCGATTAGAAAATTGTCTAAATAGACGATGGTACAAACCTAGATATTAATACACTATTAGAAAATAGTCCAAAAAGACGATGGTCCAAACGTCATTGTATTTACACTTTTAGAATATGGTCCAAACATCGATTAGAAAATAGTCCAAAAAGACGATGGCCCAAACCTCGATGGTAATACACATTTAGAAGATGGAACAACCGATGTAATATATATATATATATATATATATATATATATATATATATATATATAAAAAAATCTGTTTATACGCTGATTATATATTGGTCGGTGTGAATATTCCGTGTTTAAATTATTTTAAACGCCATTATACTACTTACAGAGGCCAACATAATTATTTAGTATTCAAGTATTAATTGTATAACAGTGATGTTTTATATGTTTCTTATATATAGGTAGGTGTGAATAATAAATGTTTCAATATTTTTTAAAGCCATCATACTACTTACCCATCCCAACTTCATTTTTTAGTATTCAAGTGTTAATTGTATAAGAGCGATGTTTTATAAGTTTATTATATATTGGTAGGTGTGAATAATAAATGTTTAAATTATTTTAAACGCCATCATACTACTTACCCAGCCCAACATCATTATTTAGTATTCAAGTGTTAATTGTAAAACGGCAATGTTTTATACGTTTATTACATATTAGTAGATTATATTAAAACAATCTCGATGTTAATACACCTTCATATAAGTCCACCTTGAAAGTGGTCCAAAACAAGACGTTATTACACCATGAGATAAATCCACTTTGAAAATGGTCCAAACGTTGATGTTAACAAACATTAAAGTTAAAAAAATTATTTTATACGTTTATTACATATTGGTGAGTGTGAATAATACTTGTTTAAATTATTTTAAAGCCATCATGTTACTCACCCAGCCCAAATCCATTATTTAGTATTCAAGTGTTGATTAAATAACAGCGATGTTTATACGTGTATTATAAATGTGTAGGTGTGATTAATAAATGTTTTAATTATTTTAAGCCATCATGCTACTTACCCAGACCAACATAATTATTTTGTATTCAAGTGTTAATTGTATAACAGCGATGTTTTATACGTTTATTACATATTGGTAGGTGTGAATAATACTTGTTTAAATTATTTTAAACGTCATCATACTACTTACCCAGGTCAACATAATTATTTAGTATTCAATTGTTAATTGTATAACAGCGATGTTTTATACGTTTATTATATATAGGTAGGTGTGAATAATACTTGGTTAAATTATTTTAAAGCCATCATGCTACTTACCCAGCCCAACTCCATTATTTAGTATTCAAGTGTTAGGCTAATTGTATAACAGCGATGATTTATACGTTTATTATATATTGGTAGGTGTGAATAATAAATGTTTAAATTATTTTAAACGCCAAATTGCTTAAAGTTACTCTATAATCTGTGTAATATTTGAAATATTAGGAAATTGTGATCATATTTCATAACAAAGTTATATTTATCGATTTCTCAGTTATTTCTACATCTACATCAGCTGTGTTCATATTAGTTATATGAAGGTCCGAAAATACTTTACTATTATAAAAACCTTTGATATGTGAGAACGTTTTAAAACGTGATTTGGTTTACAAATGTATTGCAAAAAACATAACCTTAACAGACTTGCTCTTTAATATTGTTAATTCTGCATAATGTGATAAGACGATTTTAAGAAATTCAGTGATTTAAAGCTTCAAACTTGGAATTTTTTGCAAAAAATACGATTTTGCAAAAAAAACAATTTTTTTTGGTGTTTAACGTCCGACTATTGTGCACACTTGGGCTTATGCAGACGATGAGATGATTTATAGCGTATGAAAATGCCAAGCCCTGGCCGGGAATCGAACCCGGGTCCTCGGAGTGAAAGCCCAGTACGCTATCAACTAGGCCACCGAGGCGGCTATCGCAATTGTTTATTGTTTTAAACATTTAAAAAAATGGTCTCGTGGTATGGTTATCCAGACCTACTGTCAACTTTCATCAAAACCTGTTACAGTAATTACTTTGGACTTAAGAGATGTACACAGGCACACAGACATAATACATAATGGCAATCCAAGTACAAACATTTTTTTTAATCTAGAGGACTTAAAAAAATGTAAAGATCCATCAAAATCTTAAAATCATTTTTCCCATGATAAAAAACGTTTAAATAACACAGGCTAAAAACTCGTTTTAATTTTTAATATTGGGAGTGAAAATATGGTCAAACATAATTTTGTATAAAGTATTTTGTGTTTGATATCGTAGAAAAGAAAACATGTTGCTTGCAAATATATATTTTGATAGAGCTAAGACAAAGGGCAATGAAATTGATAAATTATGTCCACCCCTCAACAAATTTTTAAAGAATACGTGATATCAAATTTTGGACAAATATTTATCATTTTTATGTAAATTTGTTTCATAAATCAAGACTCAAATGGATACTTGTAGTATTTTTTTATAAATTTCAAATGAATACAAAGTGTACTTATTAACAAAAAAGTATCTAGTGGCGTATCAAATTAGAATTTTTTGCAAGTACTTGCAGTTTTAACTCAAAAAATTTAAAGATTATTTAACTTCCTCCTTACAAATACTAAAATAAATAAGCATATCATGTTTTCTTTGTTGGGACACTACAGTGAAATGTGCAAGTAAATGCTGACGAAAATATTCCAGGTCCGTCGCAGCGTCGCCTGATAACCTAAACAGATTGCTTACGCACAAACAATGATAGAGGGTTATGTGATAATACGACAAATGTCTCTGACCATGCGTAGGGCCTATACTATGTTCCTGAAGTATGAACCGATAGTAATCTATCGGTAGTAACTGGCACTGTGAAAGTGTTACCTTGGTCTCTTCTGATGAATTTTTATAGATATTAAAATACCTGTACAATTAAAAACAAAAAACGTGTGGCGCGAAATGAGACAACTACTATTATCATAATCACACACAGATTGTCTTAGAAATTTGTAACAGTGAATTTTTATAGATATGAAGATACTTTTACAATTATTTTACAAGTAATATAATTTGTATTTTAGAGCGCCTGACTAAAAAAAAATTATTTCTGTTATTTAACCAAAAATAAAAATCATATATCCTTGGACTGAGAAAATTTGTTCTAGAAACGCATATAACATCGGTCTGTAACCTAGATTTGGCTGAAGTAATAAAAATCATAAGCAAAATTTTAGTTTGTGTCCTTGCTTTCACAAAAATTGTCTTTGAAACGCATAAAACGTAGGTCTGAGATCTTGATCGGACCAAACTTATAAAAATCACACAAAAAACAACAGATTGTGACCTTGCTGTGACCACGTTAGTAATAGAAATGCATAAAACCTTCATACCTGACCTTCATTTGGCAGAACTTATAAAAATTACACACAAAGCAACGATTATGACCAACGACTGACCCACACTGTTTTAGTAACGCAAAAAATTAAGGCTGTGACCTTGAACTCGCCCAAAATATAATATTCTCACACAAAGCAACAGATTATGACCCTGGACTGACCAAATTTGTCCTACAAACGTATAAAACATCGGTCTGTGACTTCATGATGGTCAAAGTTATAAAAATAGTACACAAAACTTTCGTTTGTGACCTTACTTTTACCAAAGGTGTCCTTGAAACTCATAAAACATAAGTCTGTCACCTTGATCTGCTAGATGTTTTAAAAATACGTCATTAAACAACAGTTTGTAACCTTTCTCTTACCAAAGTTGCCCTTGAAACTCATAAAACTTAAATGTATAACCTTGATCTGACTGTACTTGTAAAACTTTCACTCAAAACAACGGATTGTGACCTTGGACTGACCAAATTTGTCTCAGTAACGCACAAAACTTCGGTCTGTGACCTTGATCTATTCGATGTTTTAAAAATCCCACACTAAACAACAGTTTTTGACCTTTCTCTGACTAAAGTTATTCTTGAAACGCATAAAACATAGGTATGTGAACTTATCTGACCGAACTTATAAAAATTGTACACAAAAAACAGATTGTGACCTTGCTCACACCAAATTTGTCCTTGAAACGCATAAAACATAGGACTGTGACCTTGATGTGGCCGTCGTTATAAAAATCATAAGGAAACTTGATTTGACCAAAGTTGTACTTAAAATGCATATAACATAGGTCTGAGACCTTGATTTCGTCGAAGTTTTAAAAATACCACACTAAACAACAGTTTGTAACCTTGCTCTGACCTTAGTTTTCATAGAAACGCATTGAAACGAATAGATTAATTTCTGAACGAGAGTTTCAATCAATAATGGAAGAATAATACAATTGAAATATTTCGAAGTAATTGCCGATACTTTACGTAAACTAAAATAATTAAAATTATTGAGTAAATCAAACTCAAGTGACCAACTTAAGATAAAAATGAATTATTATTAATAACTTGCTCTTAAAACAATGATCTTGATTACGATTTAAATTCGTATTAATACCAGTTTCACACCAAAACATTATTAAAAATTCGATTTTCAGAAGCATAAAAAGGCGAATGGAGGTAATGTCTTATACACGAAATATGAATAAAATCTCTTATTAGTTTAGTCTGAAGCGAGGTGCACAAAACAGACAGACATACAAAACAATCTTTTCATCATACTACAACGAAAGCACCTTTATCTCTCGTGTTCTCATTTAGTTACATGTTTATCCACTGGTATCGCTAGAGTTTCTTACTAGTACATATTTGGTCCTCTTTTGTTATGAATTGTAACTTCAAAATATATAGTTTTAGAGTTGTTGTATTTACTTTTTTCAAATTGGATAATGCAAATGTTTGTAATAGCCTACACCAGAAAACCTATCATTCAAAGCTATACAAATAACGGGACGTTATTACCATAATATCAAAAAAATTAGTAAGTAGATGTTTTTATGGGAAGGTGTAATAGCTTAGAGATTTATTAATTTAGAGAATCGTTTTTCCTTCGACAGTACCGTGTTATAAGTTAGAGACCGACCTGTGTAATAAGATAGAGAATCCGTACTGTGTATTAACTTAGAGATTACAGTTCCGTAAAGTTTGTTGTACCGTGCGTATATGTTGCCGACGCCGCTGTTTGAAGGCGCTTCAATATGTTTTATCTAACAAGTAGAACTCGCTCAGTTAAAGAAATATATAAAGTTGATGTGGATAGGTTTTGTTCTGAAAGGCTTATGTGCAATGCTATAAAAATATACTGATTTACATAAGTAGTAGTAATAGTAATAATAATATAAAAATATTGTTTGAAGGCTGCTTTATTCAAACCATATCCGAATTGAATTAAGAAAACAACACTAAATCATTGAATTAATTATTAATTAAGGAATTCGTATAAACTTACGTTGTTTTTTTTCAATAAAACACCAATATTTCTTTTTTTCTGTACAGATAATTGTCATAAATAAACATTTAGATATGTTGTTGTCCATTAAGTCCAACTGTTTCTTTACTAATTAACATGAACTTGGTTTTATTATTGTTTAATCCGTACAAAGGATTATTGTTTTAATGATTTTCTTGTTAAATCCTTTTTACAAAAAAAAAATGTCTTATACTATCCTTCAGAATGGCAAAATAAAGTAATAATAAAATTGTAAAACATAATTTCTGAAGTATTTTATTATAGAAAAATAATAAGACAAATGAAAAAGGTATGAAATTAAGAAATTCTAGAGTTTTTTTTTAAGGACCTAAACCAGATTTGTTGAAAAATATAATTAAAAGCAAGAAATTTTGTGTTATATTTCTGAACTGATTGTTTTATTTTCTAACACAGACACATAGCAACGTTTAAATAATATAAGAAAAATTCGCAGCACGCAACTTAATCGCTGACTTGATAGAGCGAATATCCAAAACAATTTTTCTTTATCTCACCCTTTTTGACATTCTGATTCTGCCATCGTAATCAGCATTAAAAGCTGCACATACCAGCAGTTACAACTTTCAAATTACGTTGAAAACACGAAAATAAACTTTGACCGCTGTTAAAAAAAATTCTTAATTTCTAAGAATTTTAAAATTCAAGATGTTAATTTATGCAGTTTTCAACGCTAATTACGATGGTGAAATCGGACTAGAAAAAACTTTATATTATGAATAATCAAGATTTTAAAATTGCTGATGGTTAACAGCTAATTTTGCTGGTTAATTTTTAGATTTTGTCCAACGTATTACCCATAATCGATTTTTGTGCTAAGTTTGAATCATATTTGAGAACCAAAATTTTGAACGTGAATGTACTACAAACACACACACACACACACACACACACACACACACACACACACACACACACACACACACACATATATATATATATATATATATATATATATATATATATATATATATATATTAGTAATAATAATATAAAAACATTGTTTGAAGGCTTCTTCAAACCATTCCGAATTGAATTAAGGCAATATCCCAATAATGAATTTATATAATCTTACGTTTTTTCGATAAAACACAAATATTTCTATTTTACTATACAGATAATTGTTAAAAATAAACATTAAAACTATGAATAGACGCCATTACGTTACAAGCTAGCCCAACCATTATAACAGTGTTAAATCTTGTACAGTTGAATATACAGTATTATCAACATTTTGCAGAAGATTAATTTCTTATAATATTGTATATATTTTTTTGTTTCAATACTTCAGGACTTGTTAACGTTACATTTGATTAAAATGGACTTCCATTGACAAACGTATTTAAATAAAGACAAATTAATGCTGAAATATCTTAATATCGCCCTATAAAACCACACTCCACTGACCCAATTTGGAATATTTAACGTTCAAACACCATATTTATGAGAAAAAATATTAAAACGTGGGGATTAAAAAGTGTAGAAAATCTGGAAAAATTATTTTAGTCAATTTTCATGTTATTCTGAAGAAGAAGGGCTGCAAATTTCGTTAAAATTCAAATTAATTTAACTAGTTCCTAAAGCAGGAGAATTTTCTACTCTAAAGCAAAATAAATGTTTGATATAATCTATCTATTTTGATAACATTTTCAGAAAACCTAAAACATTTATTTAAATGATATATTAAGTAAAACAATGTATATAGAGACTGCTTGTAAAAAATTATTATGTTATTTGATTAAAAATAGAATATCCAATAAATCTAGACGTCGCATGGGATGCATGAAAATAGTCCACATAGACGATGGTGCAAACCTCGATATTAATACAATTTTAGAAAATAGTCCAAAAAGACGATGGTCCAAAAGTCAATGTAAATATCCTTTTAGAAAATGGTCCAAACATCGATTAGAAAATAGTCCAAATAGACGATGGTCCAAACGTCAATGTAAATATCCTTTTAGAAAATGGTCCAAACATCGATTAGAAAATAGTCCAAAAAGACGATGGTCCAAACGTCAATGTAAATATCCTTTTAGAATATGGTCCAAACATCGATTAGAAAATAGTCCAAATAGACGATGGTCCAAACCTCAATGTAAATATCCTTTTAGAAAATGGTCCAAACATCGATTAGAAAATAGTCCAAAAAGACGATGGTCCAAACGTCAATGTAAATATCCTTTTAGAAAGTGGTCCAAACATCGATTAGAAAATAGTCCAAATAGACGATGGTCCAAACCTCAATGTAAATATCCTTTAAATAGAAAATGGTCCAAACAGCGATTAGAAAATAGTCCAAATAGACGATGGTCCAAACCTCTATGTAAATATCCTTTTAGAAAATAGTCCAAACATCGATTAAAAAATAGTCCAAAAAGACGATGGTCCAAACTTCAATGTAAATATCCTTTTAGAAAATGGTCCAAATAGACGATGGTCCAAACCTCAATGTAAATATCCTTTTAGAAAATGGTCCAAACATCGATTATAAAATAGTCCAAATAGACGATGGTCCAAACCTCAATGTAAATATCCTTTTAGAAAATGGTCCAAACATCGATTAGAAAATAGTCCAAAAAGACGATGGTCCAAACGTCAATGTAAATATCCTTTTAGAAAATGGTCCAAACAGCGATTAGAAAATAGTCCAAATAGACGATGGTCCAAACCTCAATGTAAATATCCTTTTAGAAAATGGTCCAAACAGCGATTAGAAAATAGTCCAAAAGACGATGGTCCAAACGTCAATGTAAATATCCTTTTAGAAAATGGTCCAAACATCGATTAGAAAATAGTCCAAATAGACGATGGTCCAAACCTCAATGTAAATATCCTTTTAGAAAATGGTCCAAACATCGATTAGAAAATAGTCCAAAAAGACGATGGTCCAAACCTCAATGTAAATATCCTTTTAGAAAGTGGTCCAAACATCGATTAGAAAATAGTCCAAATAGACGATGGTCTAAACCTCAATGTAAATATCCTTTTAGAAAATGGTCCAAACATCGATTAGAAAATAGTCCAAAAGTCAATGTAAATATCCTTTTAGAAAGTGGTCCAAACATCGATTAGAAAATAGTCCAAATAGACGATGGTCCAAACCTCAATGTAAATATCCTTTTAGAAAATGGTCCAAACATCGATTAGAAAATAGTCCAAATAGACGATGGTCCAAACGTCAATGTAAATATCCTTTTAGAAAATGGTCCAAACATCGATTAGAAAATAGTCCAAATAGACGATGGTCCAAACCTCAATGTAAATATCCTTTTAGAAAATGGTCCAAACATCGATTAGAAAATAGTCCAAAAAGACGATGGTCCAAACCTCAATGTAAATATCCTTTTAGAAAATGGTCCAAACATCGATTAGAAAATAGTCCAAATAGACGATGGTCCAAACCTCAATGTAAATATCCTTTTTAGAAAATGGTCCAAACATCGATTAGAAAATAGTCCAAAATAGTGGTCCAAACCTCAATGTAAATATCCTTTTAGAAAATGGTCCAAACATCGATTAGAAAATAGTCCAAATAGACGATGGTCCAAACCTCAAAATATCCTTAGAAAATGGTCCAAACATCGATTAGAAAATAGTCCAAAAGACGATGGTCCAAACCTCAATGTAAATATCCTTTTAGAAATGGTCCAAACATCGATTAGAAAATAGTCCAAAGACGATGGTCCAAACGTCAATGTAAATATCCTTTTAGAAAATGGTCCAAACATCGATTAGAAAATAGTCCAAATAGACGATGGTCCAAACCTCAATGTAAATATCCTTTTAGAAAATGGTCCAAACATCGATTAGAAAATAGTCCAAAAAGACGATGGTCCAAACCTCAATGTAAATATCCTTTTAGAAAATGGTC
Source organism: Callitettix versicolor (assembly GCA_022606455.1). NCBI lineage: Eukaryota > Metazoa > Arthropoda > Insecta > Hemiptera > Cercopidae > Callitettix > Callitettix versicolor. Next base: position 2,857 of record JAJIZJ010000149.1, on the reverse strand, counting down.
CAAACATCGATTAGAAAATAGTCCAAATAGACGATGGTCCAAACCTCAATGTAAATATCCTTTTAGAAAATGGTCCAAACATCGATTAGAAAATAGTCCAAAAGACGATGGTCCAAACCTCAATGTAAATATCCTTTTAGAAAATGGTCCAAACATCGATTAGAAAATAGTCCAAAAGACGATGGTCCAAACCTCAATGTAAATATCCTTTTAGAAAATGGTCCAAACATCGATTAGAAAATAGTCCAAAAGACGATGGTCCAAACGTCAATGTAAATATCCTTTTAGAAAATGGTCCAAACATCGATTAGAAAATAGTCCAAATAGACGATGGTCCAAACCTCAATGTAAATATCCTTTTAGAAAATGGTCCAAACATCGATTAGAAAATAGTCCAAAAGAGACGATGGTCCAAACCTCAATGTAAATATCCTTTTTAGAAAATGGTCCAAACATCGATTAGAAAATAGTCCAAATAGACGATGGTCCAAACCTCAATGTAAATATCCTTTTAGAAAATGGTCCAAACATCGATTAGAAAATAGTCCAAAAAGACGATGGTCCAAACGTCAATGTAAATATCCTTTTAGAAAATGGTCCAAACATCGATTAGAAAATAGTCCAAATAGACGATGGTCCAAACCTCAATGTAAATATCCTTTTAGAAAATGGTCCAAACATCGATTAGAAAATAGTCCAAAAGACGATGGTCCAAACCTCAATGTAAATATCCTTTTAGAAAATGGTCCAAACATCGATTAGAAAATAGTCCAAAAAACAACAACAATGTAAATATCCTTTAGAAAATGGTCCAAACATCGATTAGAAAAATAGTCCAAACGACGATGGTCCAAACCTCAATGTAAATATCCTTTTAGAAAATGGTCCAAACATCGATTAGAAAATAGTCCAAAAGACGATGGTCCAAACGTCAATGTAAATATCCTTTTAGAATATGGTCCAAACATCGATTAGAAAATAGTCCAAATAGACGATGGTCCAAACCTCAATGTAAATATCCTTTTAGAAAATGGTCCAAACATCGATTAGAAAATAGTCCAAAAAGACGATGGTCCAAACCTCAATGTAAATATCCTTTTAGAAAATGGTCCAAACATCGATTAGAAAATAGTCCAAAAGACGATGGTCCAAACGTCAATGTAATATATCCAAACTTTTAGAAAATGGTCCAAACATCGATTAGAAAATAGTCCAAATAGACGATGGTCCAAACCTCAATGAAAATATCCTTTTAAAAAATGGTCCAAACATCGATTAGAAAATAGTCCAAAAAGACGATGGTCCAAACGTCAATGTTTTTACAATTTTAGAATATGGTCCAAACATCGATTAGAAAAGAAGCAATAAACAAAGCAACAAACTTTAAAGCAATAAACAAAGCAACAAACTTTAAAGCAATAAACAAGCAACAAACTTTAGCAATAAACAAAGCAACAAACTTTAAGCAATAAACAAAGCAACAAACTTTAAAGCAATAAACAAAGCAACAAACTTTAGCAATAAACAAAGCAAAAACTTTAAAGCAATAAAACAAAGCAACAAATCTTTAGCAAATAAACAAGGCAACAAATCTTAGCAATAAACAAGTCAACAAATCTTAAAGCAATAAACAAAGCAACAAATCTTTAAAGCAATAAACAAGCAACAAACTTAAGCAATAAACAAGTCAACTAAATCTTTAGCAAATAAACAAGGCAACAAACTTAGCAATAAAAAAGAAAAACTTTAGCAATAAAAAGCAACAAACTTAAGAATAAAAAGAAAAACTTTAGCAATAAAAAGACAATTTAAGAATAAAGAAAAACTAAAGCAATAAACAAGCAAAAACTTAGCAATAAAAAAAGCAACAAACTTAAGCAATAAACAAGCAAAAACTTAGCAATAAACAAGCAACAAACTTAAAGCAATAAAAAGCAACAAACTTAAAGCAATAAAAGCAAAAACTTAAGAATAAACAAGCAACAAACTTAGCAATAAACAAGACCAACTTAAGCAATAACAAAGTGCAAATAAACCTTTGAAATGGTCAAACATCGATTAGAAAATAGTCAAAAGAGTGGTCCAAACTCAGAAAATCCTTAAAATGGCCAAACACGTTAGAAAATAGTCCAAAAGAATGTCAAACTAAAAATCTAAAAGCAAAATAAATCAAAATGAATAACTTTAAAGCAATTAAACAAGCAACATAACTAAAGAATAAACAAAAGCAACAAATCTTAAGCAAATAAATCAAATCAAAATTTAATGCAAATAAAATCAAAAGCAACTATAACTTAAATGCAAATAAACAAAGCAACTAAACTTTAAAGCAAATAAACAAAAAATGTCAAACATAAATCTAAAATGTCAACATAAAACAAAGGAGTCAACTATAAATCTAAAATGTCAAAATCTAAAATTCAAAAGATGCAAAAAACTTAAGCAAAATAAACAAGAGCAACAAAACTTAAGCAAATAAACAAAGCAACATAAATTTTAAAAGTCAACAATACAAAAGCAAGTAAACTAAAGCAATTGAAACAATAAATAAAGAAAACTAAAGCAAAGTAAATATCAAAAAAGGCAAACTAAATTTTAAATGCAAATATTAAAAATATTAAAATGGCGAACAATACAAATTTAAAATAGTAAACTCAAATTAATATCCTAAATATGTCAAACTCAATGAAATATCTAAAGGTCAAACTCATTAAATATCTAGACATGGTCCAACTATGAAATATTAGAAATGGTCACAAAATTTAAAAAAGCCAAAAGATGACAAATTCAATGTAAATATTTTTGAAAACATTATTGAAAGCAAAATTGCAAGGTCAAATCATTAACCTTTAAATGT
>JAJIZJ010000073.1:0-48251 GCA_022606455.1 Callitettix versicolor | reverse complement strand
TATGTGCTTTTCGCCTCAAAATAATAAAAAGCAAATACTTTTGAAGGAAAATAAATAATTTAGATTTTTACTAACGAAATTCAATTATTGTCAAACAATTTAAATCTCCAATTTCTAGTTAAAAAAATATTGTACTCAAGATCTGGATCTATTTAGACTCTCGAATTGTAAATTTCTTTATTTCAAAACTTAGTGTCCTTAACTTAAAATATGATTTTTGTGAGAAAATTTCATCAAAATCTGATTAATCAATCTTTAAGAAACTAGATAAGTTATTTGTTGTAGACATTAGCACTCTTAATATTTTTGTAGGAATAAAATGATTGTGGAAAAATAATGAATTATTACTTACGCAATATAATATTTATTTTACCTTCCTTGCCACTTTTAGGATCTTCTACAAAGGAATCTTCAAATATTTTCTGCAGTGTTTAATATGTTTACTGACTGTCTTTCTTTTCTCTGTCAAAAACCATATTTTTATGGCTCTCTGTCCTCGTTAACCAATAACTTCTTCGGTTTTATTTCCGTCTTTAGACATATATATCGTTACAAGCAAAAGTTTTTAACTTTGCAAATGATTCCTTTGAAAAATATAAGTTGACAGGAAGACAAAGTGTCGAGGAAGCATCGTTACCTTTAAGCATTATTATGTCCTAATGCCAAAAGAATTTCTATTCTATGGCTGCCGATTGTTTTATGCCGCCTTGTGCAATGCCTACGTGAAAATACTTTCAGAATATTTTAGTAATGTTAGAATTAAAAAATTTGTATCTACTCAATACATAAATTACAATACATCTATTACATTACAATCTGAAAACAAAACATGATGACAAAAAAAAATTAAAACTTATTAAATACCTATAATAAGTATACATCAAGTAAGAATGTATTTTTCATAAAAGTAGTAAAATATAATAGTAATAATAAATGAAAATTAAGAGTCTTTTTTTAACAAATATTAAAAACATGGTGAATAAAAAGTATAAAGGTTTTTTTAGCATATTTTTAGCAAAAGTAAAAATATAATAATTGCTTCAATTACGTGATTTAAAAAGATGTCCTACTAATATTATATGTCTTAATACTACGAATTAGTATTTATATTATCCAAAAAATGACATTGGAAAATAAACATTGTTCCCGGTTTAGTTCGTTGTGTTTTCAACAGATAAATAATATTCATGAAACTTTTTTATGCAAGTTTCAACGTAAATTATGATTTTAATATGAGAGTTATAATTATAAACAAAAATATTGCTTTTTAAATGTTTATAATTGATACATTTTTAGAGCTATTAAACAAGATTTCTCCAAGCTGTTATCAAAATCAGGTTTTAATGTTTGAAAAAGAATCACATTAAATTTCGAAAAATTGTTATAAACATTAAGAAGCGCCCAACTACACACACGGATCAGGAACCTACCATTAAAGGTGGCTTCAATTAGCTCATTTTCGGAAAGCAGTGTCGCTGGAAAGTTAAAGTTCCCTTAATAAGCAAATCTTTATCAGCTTTATACGAGTGTAGTAATGGATATTTGGGCTGAAAGCAATTTTAGGTTAAATTTGAACTAACAAGTTAAGAGGATTCCAACTCCAGGAGAGTAAGAGGGTTTTAATACTAAAATATTACATTATTCTCGTTTCTGTCTTCAAGGAAATTACACGGAGGTCAGGGCTTATTTTTAGTACTATTATTTGTTCGCATACAATAATCCTTTTTTCTATTCAAATTTTTACATATTATAAATTATGATATGTTTCAGTACTATTATGTTCACAATTTCTGTCTGATAAAATTTAAAATAGGAAGAAAAATTTATTTTATAATATAGCCTACCTGGACGCAGTTGTTACTAATCATTTCAAAACGGCGTAATAATAAAGTTTTTTAATAAAAAATATAATCATGATCGTCGAATCTGCATAAATTATAATTTAACATGTTCAACTTTTATAAAAAAGATCCTGACACTGTTGTGGGTTTGTTTTCGTATTTTAAATGCTAATTGATGTCAGATTTTAAAGTAGATTTTGGATGATAGTTAAATGTCTGAATAGAGTTTAAGGAAAATGGCTATTTTGCAAAACTCGCTTCCCATCACTTTCAACGATAGAGCTGCGCTCTGCTTTATTTATTTTTTTTGTAACAGTTCCATAGCCGGGAATTTTGGGGAGAATAATATTGTTCTTCTTAAGATAGTTTGAATCGTGTTTTTTCCTTACTGTCCATACCTTGCTTGTTTGACCAGTATGACGAGGGATAACGCTTATATGGTCCTGGAGGTAATATAGTGAACGACAAACGAATTACAGAATCACCTGTATTCATTGGTAATAGAGCAAAGTTAAACATGCATGTTAACTGCTTTTCTAACCCCATGGAGGTAATTAATTAAGAGTATTATAAGCAATTTTATATAAATGAATCTAACAATAAATTTTAAATACATGTAAAATATTTCAGGATAGCTGTTGCAAATAAAATCATAAAATTAGTTTCGTAACAACAAAAAAGCTTTGTGTAACTAAGAAATATCCACATTTTTTTTTAGTAAAATAACTAAAAATTGAAATTTCAAAATAATGAGGCCTAACCTGTTTTAACCTACATAAAGACTGCTTAAATTTCTTTATTTAAAACTTCCAACTTTGACTTAAAGTTGTAAATATTGATATGTCACATTAATCTTTTAAGAAACTAAAACACTTAAGTTTCACAAAGTCCAGTTTCTGGACAGTATAGGTAAGCCAATCAAAACTAAACATTTATTTGGTACGGCATTTTATACGTTTGGAGTTCTTAACAAGCGGGTTTGACAAGCGTGGGTTACTTTTGGTACTCCTAAAGAAAGTAAGGAATGCTGTCTGTTGTATTGCTGATTTATTTATTGTGCAAAGGTTTTCGTTATTTATGTATTATTTTTAAAGAATTTAAAATGAATAGCTGAACGCGCATTCATTATAATATTGCATTCGTTTTAAAAAGCAAATACACACAAATCTGTGAATTTATTGCAAATTCGTGAAACGTGTTAGCGTCATATTTTTATCTACGCTGGACACTCCAGCGCTGAAATACGTCGAAAATTTAGATTTCAATTCCGCGTGTTGTTCGGCTTAACCGAGATCCTTTGAAAATAAACAAAATTGTATTTCGTAATCCACTCCTTTCCATTGTAACTACAAGAATAATGTTCGGAACTTGTTTATAAACCTCTGCATTTGAGTACAATAATTATTAATTGGTCATTTTGTGAATGTGTTTTGTTGTTATTTGACGTTGGCCCGATTTGATTCAAACATATATCAAATTTTGCAACAATCAAAATCAATTTTTTGTTTGTTGCCCAGCAAAATCACTTTCGCTTAAAGAATTTCTAATATGGCATTATTTTGTACATTAAATTACTGTCTATTGTCGCTGGTAAATCTCAGATTTGTTTATTACTGGTTTCGATGATTCACTGTCATCTTCAAATCTGAACTTTTTATTGTAAAACAAGTATAAGTTAATAATTCAGGAGGATAATCTATGGCATATATCTGAAATTTTATATATTTGTTTTTGTTTCGAGCTTAAAATAAGTATTATTATTTGTTATTTTTAGTGATCCGATTTGATTCAAGAATTGAAAAAAATCAATTTGCAACAATCAAAAATCAATTTTTCGTTTGCTACCCAGGAAAACCCGTTACAGAATTTCAATATGGCTTCAGATTCAGTCACTTTAATTCTTAAAAAAGCCATAACGTTTTTATTACACTTTTATGAAAATCTGATGTCACTATCATAATGGTTTTTTATCGAAAGTTCTTAACTTGACTTTTAGGGAAAATAATTCAATGTGAGAAAGTATATATAATGTTTATGTATTATTTTCTACGCGAAACGATTACACAATTACTGATAGGAACCACAACTAAATCTACAATACAACTATAATAGGCTTTCCTTACTGTCTGCCATACTATAGGCCCAAAATGTGAACTAGCTGCTACCACTGCTGTATTGGTCTTGAAAATTTTTACCCACAGAGGATTAATTAGAGATGGAATATTTTCTCAGGTATTTCACTTACTCACCTTTTATTATGAGAAACCGACCCCGAGAACTCTTCTTAAAACTTGGCAACTTTACAAAATTCGTACGGGCAGTGCTTTGTAAAAGTTTATTTAAAATTGAAAACAAGAAACAGGTGTTTAATTATTTTATTGACATGATTGAGGTAGTTTTGTTAAGCAATAAACTGTTACACAAATTTAATAAATAAATGTACGTAACAAATTTGGTAGTTTTGGATACAAAAAACTTGTCAGCCTGAATACATTGATTATAGTATTATCTGCAATAATTTATTAAAATAAACAATCAAAAATTATATTAAAAAAAAATTAAATTATAAAAATTACGTAGGTTTACATTTATGTTTTGGTTTATATATAATTATATTTTATTTAGTTCACGGTTATATATATATATATATATATATATATATATATATATATATATATATATATATATATATAGACTAAAAGACGTTGAAGCAGGTACGCATAGAGAGAAAATGCTCGGCTGGAAGGTCCCAGAGAATGAAATCCCAAAGAGAGCAGGGGTAAAATGAACGGAGGAGTGGGAAGAGTATCCATGGGGACAGGATGAGGGAGGTGCGGGAGGATTAGAAGGAACAAAACATGAGTTGGAGTAGGTTTTGGTGTGATCCAACAGGGTCTATACATGCAAAGAAAAATAATAGTAATATATATACAAATAGCAACATGTTTACTGTATAGAACTTTGAAAATCTTACAGAATATTTTGTGGAAAAATAATAGCATTTTGAATGTATGTGCACAATTTTGTTTATGTATTTACTTATTACAGGTGGGATTAATATATATATATATATATATATATATATATATATATATATGTGTGTGTGTGTGTGTGTGTGTGTATCTGGTAAAGTGTAAGTAACAATAAATTTTGTAAAACTTAAAGCATCACCAACAGTTTGGTGATTTGGTAGTCGTTTTTGAAACACAAATAATACCATATAAATTTTCTTGAGCTTAGCTTTCCAATTTTAGTGTATATACACAAGTACATGCACAATTGATTTTTTCAATTCTTGAATCAAATCGGATCACTAAAAATAACAAATAATAATACTTATTTTAAGCTCGAAACAAAAACAAATATATAAAATTTCAGATATATGCCATAGTTATCCTCCTGAATTATTAACTTAAACTTGTTTTGCAATAAAAAGTTCAGATTTGAAGATGACAGTAGATCATCGAAACCAGTAATAAACAAATCCTAGGATTTTACTGACGACAATAGACAGTAATTTAATGTACAAAATAATGCCATATTGAAATTCTTTAAGTGATTTTGCTGGGCAACAAACAAAAAATTGATTTTTGATTGTTGCAAATTTATTATATGTTTGAATCAAATCGGGCCAACAAATATAACAAAACACATTCACAAAATGACCCAATTAATAATTATTGTACTAAATAGAGGTTTATAAACAAGTTCCAGAACATTATTCTTGTAGTTACAATGGAAAGGAGTGGATTACGAAATACAATTTTTGTTTATTTTCTAAAGTATCTCGGTTAAGCCGAACAACACGCAGAATTGAAACAGAATTTTCGACGTATTTCAGCGCTGGAGTGTCCGGCGTAGATAAAAATATGACGCCCCAACACGTTTCACGATTTGCAATAAATTCACAGATTTGTGTGTATTTGCTTTTTTAAAACGAATGCAATATTATAATGAATGCGCGTTCAGCTATTCATTTTAAATTCTTTAAAAATAATACATAAATAACGAAAACCTTTGCACAATAAATAAATCAGCAATACAACAGACAGCATTCCTTACTTTCTTTGGAGTACCAAAAGGAACCCACGCTTGTCAAACCCGCTTGTTAAGAACTCCAAACGTATAAAATGCCGTACCAAATAAATGTTTAGTTTGATTATTACCTATACTGTCCAAGAAACAGGACTTTGTGAAACTTATGTGTTTTAGTTTCTTAAAAAGATTAATGTGACATATCAATATTTACAACTTTAAGTCAAAGTTGGAAGTTTTAAATAAGAAATTTAAGCAGTCTTTATATGGGTTAAAACGGTTAGGCCTCATTATTTTTGAAATTTCAATTTTTGGTTATTTTACTAAAAAAATGTGGATATTTCTTAGTTACACAAAGCTTTTTTTTTGTTACGAAACTAATTTTTATGATTTTATTTGCAACAGCTATTCTGAAATATTTTACATGTATTTAAAATTTTATTGTTAGATTTATTTATATAAATTTTATAATATATTGAGTACCTCGTGGGTTAGAAAAGCAGTTAACGTGTGTTTAACTGCACTCTGTTACCAATGAATACAGGTGATTCTGTATTCGTTGCCGTTACCCATAGTACCTCTGGACCCTTAGCGTTATCCCTCGTCCTTACTGGTCAAACCGGCAAAGGTATGGACATTAAGGAAAAAACCTGTACAAACTAACTTAAAAGAACAATATTATTCTCCCCAAAATTCCGGCTATGGAACCATTACAAAAAATAAATAAAGCAGAGCGCAGCTCTGTCGTTGAAGTGATGGAAGCGAAGTTTTGCAAAATAACCACATTTTTCCTTAAACTCTATTCGAACATTTAACTTCATCATCAAAATGTACTTTAAAATCTACATCAATTAGCATTTAAAATACGAAAACAAACCCACAACAGTGTCAGGTTCTTTTTTTTATAAAAGTTGAACATGTTAAATTATAATTTATGCAGATTCGACGATCATGATTATATTTTTTTATAAAAAAACTTTTAATGACCGCCGTTTTGAAATAGTTAGTAACAACTGCGTCCAGGTAGGCTATATTATAAAATAAATTTTTCTTCCTATTTTAAATTTTATCAGACAGAAATTGTGAACATAATAGTACTGAAACATATCATAATTTATAATATGTAAAAATTTGAATAGAAAAAAGTTATTGTCGCGAACAAATAATAGTACTAAAATAAACCCTGACCTCCGTGTAATTTCCTTGAAGACGAAACGAGAATAATGTAATATTTTAGTATTAAAACCTCTCACTCCTGGGTTTGGAATCCTCTTAACGTGGATTAAATTTAACCACAAATTGCTTTCAGCCCAAATATCCATTACACTCGTATAAAGCTGATGAAGATTTGCTTATAAGACTTAAGGGGAACTTTAACTTTCCAGCGACTTTTCTTTCGAAAATGAGCTAATTGAGCGGCTTTAATGGTAGGTTCCAGATCCGTGTGTGTAGTTGGGCGCTAGTTAATGTTTATAACAATTTTTCGAAATTTAATGTGATTCTTTTCAAACATTAAAACCTGATTTTGATAACAGCTTGGAGAAATCTGTTTAATAGCTCTAAAATGTATCAATTATAAATATTAAAAAACAATATTTTTGTTTTATAATTATAACTCTCATATTAAAATCGTAATTTACGTTAAAACTTGCATAAAAAAGTTTCATGAATATTATTTATCTGTTGAAAACACAACGAATTAAACCGAAGACAATATTTATTTTCAATGTATTTTGATAATATAAAATACTAATTCATGTGTAAGACATATAATATTAGTAGGACATCTTTTAAATCACGTAATTGAAGCAATTATTATATTTTTACTTTTGCTAAAAATATACTAAAAAGCCGTTCATTTTTTCTGGACGGTTTGTGGCCTATATGCTTCTTATTCACCATGTTTTTTTAATATTTGTTAAAAGACTCTTAATTTTGATTTTATTATTACTATTATATTTACTACTTTTATGAAAAATACATTCTTACTTGATGTATACTTATTATAGGTATTTAATAAGTTTTAATTTTTTGTCATCATGTTTTTGTTTCAGATTGTAATGTAATAGATGTATTGTAATTTATGTATTGGTGAATACATTTTTAATTCTAACATTACTAAAATATTCTGAAAGTATTTTCACGTAGGCATTGCACAAGGCAGCATAAAACAATCGGCGGCCATAGAATAGAAATTCTTTTAACGTGAGACATAATAATGTAAGAATGTGATGCTTCCTCGACACTTTGTCTTCTGTCAACTTATATTTTTCAAAGGAATCGTTTGCAAAGTTAAAAACTTTGCTTGTAACATTATATATGTCTAGGAACGGAAATAAACCGAAGAAGTTATTGGTTAACGAGGACAGGAGCCATAAAAATATGGTTTTTTGACAGAGAAAAGAAGACGGTCAGTAAACATATTAAACACTGCAGAAAATATTTGAAGATTTTAAGCATTACCTTTGTAGAATCCTAAAGTGTAGGAAGGTAAAATAAATATTATATTGCGTAAGTAATAATTCATGTTTTCCACAATCATTTATTCCTACAAAAATGTGGAGAGTGCTAATGTCTACAACAAATAATTTATCTAATTTCTTAAAAATTGTTTAATCAGATTTTGATGAAATTTTTCTCACAAAAAAATCATATTTTAAGTTAGGACACTAAGTTTGAAATAAAAGAAATTTACAATTCGAGAGTCTAAATATAGATCAGATCTTGAGTACAATATTTTTTTTAACTAGAAATTGGAGATTTAAATTGTTTGACAATAATTGAATTTCGTTAGTAAAAATCTAAATTATTTATTTTTCCTTCAAAAGTATTTGCTTTTTTATTATTTTAAGGCGAAAAGCACATAGAGGCTATTATCGCCCCCCTTAAATGTAAGTTTGACTGTAAAGTGTTAAAGTCGTAAGTGTAGTGTTGTAAATGTAAATGTGTGTTAAAACCAGGTACCGCGAGGGACGTCTAAATCCTCTCAATAGGTGTAGCTAGTCTGCATCCCCATGCGGGGCAAAAGTATTTGCTTATAACCTTAATAACGTTGGCAGAAAGAATTATATTTTGTTTAATTTTTACTCTTTTAAAAAAGAAAAAAATTGTAAAAAAATCTCGTATGTTTTTGTTTTACTTAACGTCTACCATTTGTGCCAGGTAGATTGCTGACGACGATGGATCTGCGTTAACGGAAAGAATAAAGCTTACGGAAGTAACTGCAGTTCCGAAACCACGACCTTGGAGTGTTCATTTCGGAGACTCAGCAAACTGACCGGTGTCTTAGGCTCTGTGCACACTTGCTGCAAAAGTTATCGAGACGCTGCGAAATTTCAATCTGCGTCTTATCGGTGTTCCTAAGCACACTCACACTGATTGGATACAGCGATAGTATCTCATTTTCCACCAATCATATACACATTCCCAAATATTTAAAAACTTTTTTCCCATTTAGTTTACAAATACGTATATCGTGAATGTGAAATTAGAAAAAGGAAGTACTGGTTCATCCGTACAACAGCGAGTTATTTGAAAAAAGCTTTTGTTGTATGCTTGTTAGATATCAGGGAAGATGATAATTTCTTTTAATTAATTTTAGAATTTCAATTTAATCCTAATAGTCTACATGACCGACATCCCAAATTACCGGGCGAATTTTAACTTCATCGACGAAAAGTTCTACAACCAAATTTTTCATCAGTCAGACTTGACAAGTTGTAAATACGATAGCCGACATGACGCTGCGGCAATATGCACTCCATTTTTAGACAAATGAGCACTGCCAGGTATCAAGGCATTTGACGAGTGTCTCACATGTACCTGTGGCAACCTCGGTAACTACCCGGAGTGAAGCCGGTGTCAGATAGGTTTTGTCGTCCCGTGTAAATCACAACAGTAGTTGCTCTGCCTTTCTTATTACGGGATCGGAAATGACGTAACATCCCGATAATTTTACATTAAGTGTGCTTTAGCCACATCGACCACCGTTTATGATTATTGCCCTTACTGTTTATGATTTTGCGTTTTTTGAACATAAATGTAAATTAATTTTAATTAAAGAAGTTAAAAAAAACTATTTATAATATCTTTTTCTTGTCCAACGGTTAAGCGTCAATACAGTGTCATCAAGTTCATTGTTCATCTGGAAAAATTAACTGAAATATTTAAATCGGAAAGGAAAGATTTTAGGCTCTTTTAACAACCTAGTTTTCTGAATTTTCGGGACTTTTACAAAAGTAATGATTTTAACAATTTTATTTGTTTTATTATGTGCGATATTATTTCACTGAGAGATGGGCTATTAACCCGCTGAAGATTAAATTTATTACGATAAGTTACGATTTTTAGCCATTTATTACAGAACTATATTCTGACGTCAATTTTTGCAAAGCAGCCACAGCTTTATTCGCCGCAGTAAGACTCGTTACAAAGGTTTGCTTTTACGGAATAATAGTTATATAACCAACAACTGAGTTACACAAACAAAACAACTTAGTCGAGTTAGTTCTAAATTTCTTTTTTTAAAATATATTATTATATTCTTTTCGTTATTAATAACATGTATTTTAAAAACACGTTTCCAACTTTCACGTAGTAGTCATTTTGAGGTTATGTCTCTCACTTTTACTTTCCTTTTTTGTAACTTCCATTTGTTTCCGCACTTTTATATTTTGGGTTATTAATATTGGGCATATAAAAGCGTTATGGTGCAAAATTACCAAAGTCCTGAAAACTCAGTTTTGCCTTTTACTACAAACAACCAGCTTTTTTCCAACAACAAATACTTTTTTTAACAAATAATTTTGGAAGTATTTAATGGATTTTACTAATAAAACGTAAAGCCGAATAGGCTATTTGAATTTTGTAGACATAAATTTTGATGATAATAGCTCGGGAACATAACACATGTTTATATAACAAATACACAGCTTATATATATTGTACCTGACGCACCTGAACTTATAATGAAGGATATGCCAATTTATTACGGTTATTTTAAAAGTTACAGTTTTTAATTAATAAATTTAAAGTAAAACTAAAAATTTGTCTATTGAAAACACGCTAGTAAAATAATCTGTTAGAGAAATATTATTTTTACTACTAAAGTGAAGTATTGTTATAAAAAATCAGCTGATTTTTCAGCTGTTGTTTCGTTACTAGTCTAATACAAAATTTACGATTACGTAAATCATAACCTTAATTATTTAATAACGTTAAACTGAATCTTCTTATATGATTGTGTTTACATTTTAAGGGTATTGCATGGGTGTTTCATACGTTATTAAAAGTTGTGCAAATACATCCAAAATATAAATAAACTTTATAACGAAGAGATAAATCATCTGAACGATTACAGGCCATGCGTAAATATATAACGATTGTAATGAAGTTTATATCGCACGCTTGAGTTGTAATGAGGCTCATGGTTATTTTTAGATTAAATATACACATGCTTACTTTTATATCAATTTTTTCATTTTATATCGTGATTTCCACGTGAAAAGTATTTAAAGTTTTGATGATATTACGTAATGTAAATTAATATTTTTAATTTTCAAATTACAATGGGCATTTTAAATGTTCATTTTTACAGCTGATTACGATACTATACTAGAGGAAGAGGTAGTTCAACCCCAGGCACTGCGATCTACTGACCTATTGTTCAACTTACCTCTTAAAATACCTAGTTCAGCAGATTGGTGCCGCTAACAGCTGATTACGATGGTGATATCTGATTTTCAAAAAAGTTTAATAAAAAGTTACGTTTATCTTAAGATTTTAAATAGTGGATAACACATATATAAGTAGTATTTTGGCTCTCTCTTCTCTCTCTCTCTCTCTCTCTCTCTCTCTCTATATATATATATATATATATATATATATATATATATATATATATATATATATTCTCGCCACTGCCAAACTACAATTTTCCGGCACTTTGTAGTAGTAATTTCTTTTAGTGTTTAACGTCCGACTATTGTGCACACTTGGGCTAATGCAGACGATGGGATGATTTATAGGGTATATATATATATATATATACATATATATATATATATATATACTCGCCGCTGTAATAGTTCGTTACTTTCAAATGGAAGTTCGTTAATAAACGTAGTGGCGAAAAATAGCGAGAGAAATTGATGAAACTTGGCATATCTGTTATTGTATGTCCCACATTGTGTTGACTTGTACAATAGAAGAAACTTGTACTTAACTAAGTTTAAAATGCAGGGTGTTTGAAAAAGAACTCCGTAGTTTTAATGTGTTCTAAACAATGTACAAAGTGACATAAGCTATTCTAGTTTTTGGCATTTAATTCATCAACTGTTCAAGATTTTGCTACGTAAATGTGGGAATTTAGTCTTCTTCAGGTATTTTGTACTATGTGGTAAGTAAAGCCTACGTTTGCGCGCTTACAAATTACAGCTGTTAAATGAAATTAGCTTCCTGTTAAAAACAAAAATTGCAGTTTGCTGTTAATTGATGGGAGAAAGAATTTTTTCAAAAAAATCTCTTTTCTAATGAGGCAGCATTTCATATTAGTGAAACAGTTAAAAAAACTTGAAGGTATTATATTTCGTAGTTTGTACTAGTTGATGTAGCTTTTGATTAATTTCACTATTACATTAATCGTGAAACTAAGGAGTTCTTTTTCAAACATCTTGTACATCACTGTAAGGCATTAGGACAAGTTTCACTGTCTTGTAAAAGTTTGTTTAATTCTTTAACAGGTTTCGTCGACATAAATTTGAAACAATCTTGCACTGTTGCATTATCTAACAATTCTTCAAGTTTAGAAATATCTCTCACCCCTAAAGCGAAAAACTCTGTAAGAAAACAAAAAAAAGTGATTTATAAATATTGTAAAAATGAATTCACTTTGTTCAGTATAATGTTCTGATTACCCTAGCATCGTCAATTCTACTTTTGTTGACGCGTTTAGGAAAACCTCCATCTTTAAAAACTATATATATATATTGGTCCAGTATAGATATAGTTTTTGAAGATGGAGGTTTTCCGAAACGCGTCAACGAAAGTAGAATTGACGAAGCTAGAGAAGGCAGATTATTATACTGATAATTATATGTCAAATAATTGACATATATTTATAAAAACTGGTTTTATCAAAGATAATATTTTACTCATAAATAATGATTTAAATATAAAGATTCTACGAGGAATAAAATTAATTTTAAGAAAATCTTTATGAGAAAGTGTAAAGAAAAATCAAATCTTAACGGTTCTTGTAATCAAAGGACTGCTACTTTTTAACAAAGACAACTTCATTCACAGTTTTTCATTAATGGGTTTGTGTCTCAAAGTGAGGCAAACTATTACTAAATATATTTGAGTACATTCCAAAACGTATTCTAGCCTGGTTTTAACTGTAAAATTATGTTAAGCAAAATATTTGATAAGCTAATGACGGCAACTGTTTTCTTTCCAAAGTAGCACACAGCAAATATACTTTTTATAACATGATGTAAAGCTAGTGCTGAACCTTTTTTGAATTTTAGAAAGATCTTCTACTGAGCCAACGTTTGAGTTTTCATAGCTTGATCGCGTTTTCATTTCCTGTCTCCGAGCACTTTTAGTTTCCAAGCAGATTTTTTTTACAAAACGTTAAAATTATTAACTAATCATCTGCTTTTTAAACTTCCTTAAAATATTTTTTAACTTCCATACTTTATGTCAGTTAGACTAATGAGTACGAGGGATCAGCGTTAACGGTAAGGAAGTAAACGGGAGTAACTGCGGCTAGAAGTAAGAACGTCAGGTGCGCATTTCAGAGATGCAGCAGACTGACCGGTGCTTAGCTACACCGACCACGAGTTCCCCTTTGCAGATGTTATTTATTGTGGTATTGTAAGTACTTAAATCAACTGAATGATCTAATATAGTGACCTTCAACTGCATACCTGAAGTATAGTCTGGCGTGATCTTAGCACAAGTATATACTACAAAATACGAAGAGTAATCTGTGCAGACAGCAATTAAGTCGTAGTAGTGGTTCGCTAGTGGAACTGAAAATACGGATAATGTAGATAAGATTTTATAAAAAACACCTGTTGACAAAATATTTGAACACATTTAAACCAGTGAGCTAAAGCTTGATCGTTTTGAGTTTTATTGAAAACATATACACATAAATTGAATGAACGAATTTCACAACAAAAGTGTACAGATTCTGTGATTTGTGTCTGTTCAGTTTCCAGATTTGTACTGAGACACAAAAACAGACGTTTTCGTCATAAATCAAAGCAAAAACTTTGGCCAATTTTTGAACAAAGTAAAATTGTAAGCATATAAAATCACAGAATTATTTTTTAACGATAATAAAATATCATTTAAAATTTTTCCTGGATAGCAAAAAGTAAAAAAATGTTGGTGACAGTAAGAATTAAAAAAATGTAGACAATACTTACAGAAAATTGACATTAGAGATTTATTTGGATCTTGTAGGCCAATTGTTGAAACAAGGTTCATATCTTCTTCCCTGAATCAAATATTGTATTTTTTATAATAATTCCGACTACATATTTGGTTATGAACTCTATAATAACAGGGTTTGGTTAGCCATCTTAATTAAAATAACTTCACTTTGACGACGTTTTCTGTATCAAAACTGATGTAAGTTGATTTTAACTTCTTTATAAATAAATAAAAATAAACTAAACGCTTAGAATATATTAGCATTGCGTGTTACGTTTTAAACGTCATAAATATAATTTAATATTAATATTTTAAACAGACTCCTTAATTTAGGACAACTAGTACTGTAAAATTATATTTTGTTATAACAGTTTAAATTCATAATTTAACATGTATGTTATAAAAATAAATATTAAGGTTTTAAAATTATTTGGTTACGTCATACACAAAAACGTATAATTTTCTATCGTATGATCACTTTTCTTAATTTTTCTGTTCCTCAATATTCCAAGACAGAAAACATAATTAACTAAGATAATAAATAAATAACGTTAGTGTTATTTTGAAAACAAAACAGAAAGAATCAACAGCATTCATAATTTTAATTCTTCATCATTATCTCTTAATTAAGGGACTGTAGTCCTTGATAAACATATGTTCCCATAGTAACATATGATTTTGTCATGGTATTTCTTTTCTTTCTTTTGAAATTTACAAACGAAAAATTATTAACCATTTCAAAAGAAACTAATTGTTGAAGTTATATATTTACTCTCAAATCAAAGCTGTTAATTATAGTTTCTGTTTGTAAAACTACTAGATTTACTTGTGAAACTAAATCTTCACAACCTGCTATGGCATAAACGTTTTTACAAAAAATATATATTGGTTTAAAACAATGCTTATTAATAAGTACCAATGACAAATATTTCTATCAAAAAAAATAATTTGAGGATTTAATGTTTCATATATATTGTACATTGTAAATATATATGTTAAATAATAATTATTTAAATTAATTATGGATTCATTGTATTACATGCCAATCCCAATCTTCACAATAATTACTGTTTTCATTTATGATTGCCAAGCCCGCAAAATGTCTAACATTAAGTTAATTACCAGTAGTAACACAAGTAAATGAAACTGTGCCCTAAAGATGAAACTTTCATCATTAAAACACAGTTAATCCTAATTGTGTTGACAAAAATTTCAATAGTGAAATACAAACCCCAGTCTCAAAAAAGTCTCATAGTTGGTGTCATTCAGATTTCCGTTGTCAAGGTGTAGGTTTATATCAATACACTTGGCACTCATTACTGCCTTATCATTAGGGTGTTCCGCTTCTAGAATTGCGAAATACCATTTTCCTGAAAACTAGATAAAAACCATTTAAGTAATTTTCAGACTATATATTTAACAACTGAATAAAATAATATCCAAAATTATAAAAAAAACTTACACAAATTAAAAAAAAATTATCATTTTTTATTTAATAAAATAATAAATCTCATCCTACAAACAGAATATTATAATATTTACTTATATAAGACTAACATAAATTCTAAGATAGCAGACTAATTATTGAATGAACTTGATATCCAATCTAGTATGTTTATAGGAACGCTAAACTAAATACATTCTCGACTCAGTTAAATAAAATCTGGTCTCAGCTAAGTACATTATTGACTCAGGTAAACACATTCGTGACTCAGATAAATACAATCTCGACTCAGTTAAATACATTCTCGACTCAGTTAAATAAAATCTGGTCTCAGCTAAGTACATTATTGACTCAGGTAAATACATTCTTGACTCAGCTAAATACAATCTCGACTCAGCTAAATACATTCTCGACTCAGCTAAATACATACTCGTCTCAATTAAAAACAGTTCAGCAGAAATCCAACAAATAAGGTTAAAAAAATATAGCATGTATGTCCACTTAAGAACGTGTAGCCTACTTACTAATTTGGCACAAGTAAGTACTACATTTCTAATTGTAATTAATGATTAGTGATAATTTGTACAAAAATTTATATTTTATAATTGTATTTCATTTAGATAATTGATAAAGTTAAATGAATTCATTGAACTGAAACAAAATAACAAAATGTAACTTAATTTTAATTTCCTTTACATTTTTTTTCACATACATTATCCAACCTTACAACTCAGCAAAATATATACGATAAATATTTTAAAATTGTAGACTTTAACTGTATGCAAGTCAAACATATTGAGGTTTATGAAATAAAAACACAGTTTTAATCCTCCATAGGCCTTCATTAGGCTACTCTCTACTGGTTTCGGTCCTTACAAGTCATTGCTAGGTGATATACTTATTTCACAATGTTTTATTGAGTTTGACAACCAGGGTTTCACTCGTTAAAGCATTGTTACTAAGTACACTGGCAACAAGTGCAACCTTGGTTGGCAAGAGTTAATGAATATTGTGTAAGTTTTTTATCGCTTGTACATTTTCTGTAACGGTCGAAAAACTTTAGCGAGTAGTAAAGACTTTACAGAGTATTAAAACTGTGTTTTTATTTTATGGATATAAAATATGCTAAATTTTCCGTACATCTCCACATCTTGAGGCTATGAGTGAAACTGAATTTCTCGAACAAAAGTGCTTCTTTTAAACATTACTGTTTACAAAATTAAGTAATTATATAGAAAGTCTAATAATAGAAGGCATAATTTTTTACTATAATGATTTTGTAAATAATTTGCATGTGGCTGATATAATTAGAAGCATATTTACTGACCTTGTTTCACGGTTAGAAAATGTCCGTGTTTTATTAGACACAATTATCCAAACAATTGAATGTAAAAGAAATGGTCGTCTACACTTTTTCATTCTGTATGGATAAATGTAAAATGATTTTAGTAAGAGTAGGCTTCATGAAAATTGACGTAACAAGACAATTTGTTGCAATAAAGTTTAGTTGTAATAAATTTAAGATATAGTTTTATTTTAATAAATTTGTTTTATATATACTAGAAACACTGATATATTCTTAAAATCTAAGTTACCTCTCTGACTAGCTGCACCTCCTGTGATTTAGACGTCCCTTAAGGTACCCTAATCTAACATACATTTAAACTTACACTTACAACACTACACTTACAACTTTTACACTTTACACTCACAATTACATTTATTGAGGCGATAGCCTCATGTGCCACATAATAGCCTCAATGTGCTTTTTATCATAAAATAAAAACAACAAAAATCAAAGTTAAATGCAATTCCATTTCACTCTACATCCACACTACAGTTATTAAATAATTATAGATAATACATTAGACAAAAAACTAAAACAATGATTTGTCCTTGTCTCTGTTGTTTATTTATTTTTTTCTTAACTACGAACAGAATGGAAACCCAAATGTTTACATTTACAATTATATTAATTAGTTTTAATTACACTAAGTAATTGCTATTCACACGTCTTCTTTGGAAGTGTACTCGTGTATGAAATAAATACCAACATTTAACTGAGTAAAAAAGATATAAGTACTAACAGAAACACTAAAAATAATACCAACTAATTGACTATCATCAAAAAATCATAATTTTTCACTACAACTTCCTCAATTAGTTTACATGAGCTATCAGATTGTACAAAAACATTCGACCAAGAATAAATTTTCCATTGTGAATAACCGAATGTAAGTTTAAAACAATAAACTATTCAATAATAAAGTTACTCCTGGTAGTATTATTTTGTGTACCATTATTGTTACTAATATACATAATACTAAAAAATTTGAAAATTGCTTTTGCAACTCATAGATGTCACTAACAGTGGCGTAATTTTTTGAGATGTCTTAAAATTCACTAAAAACATTGTTTTAAAAACGTTATTGTACGGGCTTGTGCTAAACTCACAGTGCTAGAAATAAAATCGCCTTTTTCTCTAAAAAATGTATGGTAATATAATAATTATATTATAATTATATAATAATTATAGTCCACTAAAAAGATGGACATTTAGAATCTCGCATTAGAAAGAGACGGTCATATATACATTTAACCCTGAAATAAAATGGTCCGTTTAGTAATCGTTTATTAAATCTAATATTTTGAACAGATGTAGAACAAGTGCTTGTGGAAGCGCTGGTACATTTTGTAATGCGAATGTTTTTCGCTGACATGATAGAAACGAATTTAGCGCAATACATTTTTTGACCTTACACTCATTTTAAAATGTGATTTCACTATAAAAACCAACATTAATACATTGTTGTAGTCTGCAGGAGAAAGTAGAAGTAGTCCGGGCGTTCACCAGGTCGGCCGTAGGCTGATGAGGACTATGAAATAACTTCGTTTGGTGTTGCTTGTTGGCCGGATCCCTCCTATTTCCTCCATTGTGGTGACTGCTGTTGATCCCGGTGTTGGTACGGTGCTAGGTTGTTGTAGTGTAGTGGATGGATATTCTGTGAAACAACTGTTTTCGACCGGTATGTATATTAGAAGTTATGGCGTCACAATAATTTCTCAGAATTCTCTTGTTAAAATGGGAGAAAGTACACACCAATCAGAATGCAGCTTTTGTGCACGGGAGACGTGATGTGATGCGGCGGCAGTTATGCCTGGGCAGAAGTGAATCAGACTACCGTAATAGAGACCCGAGATACGCGGGCACTGCGAAACAGTCGGGAGTGAGTCTTGGCTGACGGGAGTGAATTAGGTTTCACAGGCCACGGCCCTTTTCAGGTCCGGGAGAGGAGAAGTACAGGGATTTTTAGTGTGGTTGTTTAGGTGTTAGTAAGCGGAACTAAGTGGTGTAACTCATTTCCTATGTTGTATAGTCGATGAAAATATGAACATCCTGACCACTGTCGTGTTTATTATATTATTTTCATTTAAAATTAATAAAATTAATTTATAGAGATATTAAAGCTGATGGCAATGGTTAAAACGTTAAAACGAAAAGTTTTGTATTGTTCTTTTTATTGCATTTAGAAGATTCTTTTCGTGTGACACTAAGTGAGATATTTTTTAAATTTCTGTTTGCAATTCATCACAATTTATAAGCAAGTAATGTACTGACGCTGCTGATGAAGAGTCAGAAGTATTTTTCAACTGATGAAGAGCCCTTTCCTCATGATGAAGAGTCAGAAGTTCTTTTAAATAGATGAAGAGTTGTTTCCTCCTGATGAAAAGTCAGAAATCCTTTCTTCCTGATGAAGAGTCAGAAGTCATTTTCAACTGATGAAGAGTCCTTTCCTCTTGATGAAGAGTCAGAAGTCCTTTTCAACTGATGAAGAGTCGTTTCCTTGAAGAGTCAAAAAAGTCCTTTCCTCCTGATGAAGAGTCCTTTTCAATAGATCAGAAGTCTTTCCTCCTGATGAAGAGTCAGAAATCCTTCTTCCTGATGAGTCCTTTCATTTTGAAGAGTCGTTTCCTCCTCTGATGAAGAGTCAGAAACTGATGAAGAGTCGATTCCTCCTGATGAAGAGCCAGAAGTCATTTTCAACTAATGAAGAGTCCTTTCCTCTTGATGAAGAGTCAGAAGTCCTTTTCAACTGATGAAGAGTCGATTCCTCCTGATGAAGAGTAAGAAGTCCTTTCCTCCTGATAAAGGGTCCTTTCCTCCTAATGAAAAGTCAGAAGTCCTTTTCAACTGATGAATAGTCGTTTCCTCCTGATGAAGAGTCAGAAGTCCTTTTCAACTGATGAAGATTCCTTTTCAACTGATGAAGAGTCAGAAGTCCTTTTCAACTGATGAAGAGTCAGAAGTACTTTTCAACTGACGAAGAGTCAGAAGTCCTTTTCAACTGATGAAGATTCCTTTTCAACTGATGAAGAGTCGTTTCCTCCTGATGAAGAGTCATAAGTACTTTGCAACTGATGAAGAGTCAGAAGTCCTTTTCAACTGATGAAGAGTCAGAAGTCCTTTTCAACTGTTAGTTGTGTATTAAGAATCCACTCCAAAATTAATTTCATTTATTCTAAATTTAAAAAAATAATGATATTTAACGGAATTACAAAGCAATACTTTTTTCAAAAAGTTAAAAATTGTAATATTTTTTATCCATTTCAAGCAATCATTTTTTGTTTTAAACTCGCAGTGTCTTGTTTTTTTATAAACAGTGCTGCAGAATTGTTATTATAATTCTCACTAATAAGGTTATGAGAAAAAGTAATTGTGATAAATGTATAAAACTGCAAAAAACAGGTGTTTTTCTTGTTCATAGAAATAATGATTTTTATTTACAGAGTTCGTCTGCAGAAGAGTTAGTCAGCATTTTAATTAAATTTTGCAAAAAATCCATATCATAGAGAAAAAACCAAGTTATTTACAACAAACAATTGTGCAAGTTGAACACACACATTTTTAATATGTTGTATGCGTTTATTTATTTGGACTGGCGTATACCCATGCAAAAGTCGTTTCCTCTACCATCTAGGATCCAGAACGGGTGTTATCTAAGTAGCACCCTTTGTGTTTGAACTTTTAAAGAAGTATTTCACAATGTTTTATTGAGTTTGACAACCAGGGTTTCACTCGTTAAAGCATTGTTACTAAGTACACTGCAACAAGTGCAACCTTGGTTGGCAAGAGTTAATGAATATTGTGTAAGTTTTTTTATCGCTTGTACATTTTCTGTAACGGTCGAAACCGGCAGCGAGTAGTAAAGACTTTACAGAGTATTAAAACTGTGTTTTTATTTTATGGATATAAAATATGCTAAATTTTCCGTACATCTCCACACCTTGAGGCTATGAGTGAAACTGAATTTCTCGAACAAAAGTGCTTCCTTATAAACATTACTGTTTACAATCTTAAGTAATTATATAGAAAGTCTAATAATAGAAGGCATAATTTTTTACTATAATGATTTTGTAAATAATTTGCATGTGGCTGATATAATTAGAAGCATATTTACTGACCTTGTTTCACGGTTAGAAAATGTCCGTGTTTTATTAGACACAATTATCCACACAATTGAATGTAAAAGAAATGGTCGTCTACACTTTTTCATTCTGTATGGATAAATGTAAAATGATTTTAGTAAGAGTAGACATTATGAAAATTGACGTAACAAGACAATTTGTTGCAATAAAGTTTAGTTGTAATAAATTTAAGATATAGTTTTATTTTAATAAATTTGTTTTATATATACTAGAAACACTGATATATTCTTAAAATCTAAGTTACTCCTCAGGAGATGCAGACTAGCTGCACCTCCTGAGATTTAGACCTCCCTAAATGTAATCTAACATACATTTAAACTTACACTTACAACACTACACTTACAACTTTTACACTTTACACTCACACTTACATTTATTGAGGCGATAATAGCCTCAATGTGCTTTTTATCATAAAATAACAACAACAAAAATCAAAGTTAAATGCAATTCCATTTCACTCTACATCCACACTACAGTTATTAAATTATTATAGTTAATACATTAGACAAATAACTAAAACAAAGATTTGTCCTTGTCTCTGTTGTTTATTTATTTTTTTCTTAACTACGAACAGAATGGAAACCCAAATGTTTACATTCACAATTATATTAATTAGTTTTAATTACACTAAGTAATTGCTATTCACACGTCTTCTTTGGAAGTGTACTCGTGTATGAAATAAATAACAACATTTAACTGAGTAAAAAAGATATAAGTACTAACAGAAACACTAAAACAAAAATACCAACTAATTGACTATGATCAAAAAATCATAATTTTTCACTACAACTTCCTCAATTAGTTTACACGAGCTATCAGATTGTACAAAAACATTCGACCAAGAATAAATTTTCCATTGTGAATAACCGAATGTAAGTTTAAAACAATAAACTATTCAATAATAAAGTTACTCCTGGTAGTATTATTTTGTGTACCATTATTGTTACTAATATACATAATACTAAAAAATTTGAAAATTGCTTTTGCAACTCATAGATGTCACTAACAGTGGCGTAATTTTTTGAGATGTCTTAAAATTCACTAAAAACATTGTTTTAAAAACGTTATTGTACGGGCTTGTGCTAAACTCACGTGCTAGAAATAAAATCGCCTTTTTCTCTAAAAAATGTATGGTAATATAATAATTATATTATAATTATATAATAATTATAGTCCACTAAAAAGATGGACATTTAGAATCTCGCATTAGAAAGAGACGGTCATATATACATTTAACCCTGAAATAAAATGGTCCGTTTAGTAATGGTTTATTAAATCTAATATTTTGAACAGATGTAGAACAAGTGCTTGTGGAAGCGCTGGTACATTTTGTAATGCGAATTTTTTTCGCTGGCATGATAGAAACGAATTTAGCACAATACATTTTTTGACCTTACACTCATTTGAAAATGTGATTTCACTATAAAAACCAACATTAATACATTGTTGTAGTCTGCAGGAGAAAGTAGAAGTAGTCCGGGCGATCACCAGGTCGGCCGTAGGCTGATGAGGACTATGAAATAACTTCGTTTGGTGTTGCTTGTTGGCCGGATCCCTCCTATTTCCTCCATTGTGGTGACTGCTGTTGATCCCGGTGTTGGTACGGTGCTACGTTGTTGTAGTGTAGTGGATGAATATTCTGTGAAACAACTGTTTTCGAGCGGTATGTATATTAGAATTTATGGCGTCACAATAATTTCTCAGAATTCTCTTGTTAAAATGGGAGAAAGAATGCACCAATCAGAATGCAGCTTTTGTGCACGGGAGACGTGATGTGATGCGGCGGCAGTTGTGCCTGGGCAGAAGTGAATTAGACTAGCGTAATAGAGACCCGAGATACGCGGGCACTGCGAAACAGTCGGGAGTGAGTCTTGGCTGACGGGAGTGAATTAGGTTTCACAGGCCACGGCCCTTTTCAGGTCCGGGAGAGAAGTACAGGGATTTTTAGTGTGGTTGTTTAGGTGTTAGTAAGCGGAACTAAGTGGTGTAACTCATTTCCTATGTTGTATAGTCGATGAAAATATGAACATCCTGACTACTGTCGTGTTTATTTTATTATTTTCATTTAAAATTAATAAAATTAATTGATAGAGATATTAAAGCTGATGGCAATGGTTAAAACGTTAAAACGAAAAGTTTTGTATTGTTCTTTTTATTGCATTTAGAAGATTCTTTTCGTGTGACACTAAGTGAGATATTTTTTAAATTTCTGTTTGCAATTCATCACAATTTATAAGCAAGTAATGTACTGACGCTGCTGATGAAGAGTCAGAAGTCCTTTTCAACTGATGAAGAGTTTTCCTCCTGATGAAGAGTCAGAAGTTCTTTTAAATAGATGAAGAGTTGTTTCCTCCTGATGAAAAGTCAGAAATCCTTTCTTCCTGATGAAGAGTCAGAAGTCATTTTCAACTGATGAAGAGTCCTTTCCTCTTGATGAAGAGTCAGAAGTCCTTTTCAACTGATGAAGAGTCGTTTCCTTCTAATGAAGAGTCAAAAGTCCTTTCCTCCTGATGAAGAGTCAGAAGTCCTTTTCAATAGATGAAGCGTCGTTTCCTCCTGGTGAAGAGTCAGAAATCCTTTCTTCCTGATTAAGAGTCAGAAGTCATTTTCAACTGATGAAGAGTCCTTTCCTCTTGATGAAGAGTCAGAAGTCCTTTTCAACTGATGAAGAGTCGATTCCTCCTGATGAAGAGCCAGAAGTCATTTTCTCCTGATGAAGAGTCCTTTCCTCTTGATGAAGAGTCAGAAGTCCTTTTCAACTGATGAATAGTCCAGAAGTTTTCAACTGATGAAGAATCGAAGAGTCAGAAGTCTTTGCCTCCTGATGAAGAGTCAGAAGTCCTTTTCAACTGATGAAGAGTCGTTTCCTCCTGATGAAGAGTCAGAAGTCCTTTCCTCCTGATGAAGGGTCCTTTCCTCCTGATGAAAAGTCAGAAGTCCTTTTCAACTGATGAATAGTCGTTTCCTCTTGATGAAGAGTCAGAAGTCCTTTTCAACTGATGAAGAATCGTTTCCTCTGATGAAGAGTCAGAAGTCCTTTCCTCCTGATGAAGAGTCAGAAGTCCTTTTCAACTGATGAAGATTCCTTTTCAACTGATGAAGAGTCAGAAGTCCTTTTCAACTGATGAAGAGTCGTTTCCTCCTGATGAAGAGTCAGAAGTCCTTTTCAACTGATGAAGAGTCAGAAGTCCTTTTCAACTGATGAAGAGTCAGAAGTCCTTTTCAACTGTTAGTTGTGTATTAAGAATCCACTCCAAAATTAATTTCATTTATTCTAAATTTAAAAAATAATGATATTTAACGGAATTACAAGGCAATACTTTTTTCAAAAAGTTAAAAATTGTAATATTTTTTATCCATTTCAAGTAATCATTTTTTGTTTTAAACTCGCAGTATCTTGTTTTTTTATAAACAGTGCTGCAGAATTGTTATTATAATTCTCACTAATAAGGTTATGAGAAAAAGTAATTGTGATAAATGTATAAAACTGCAAAAAACAGGTGTTTTTCTTGTTCATAGAAATAATGATTTTTATTTACAGAGTTCGTCTGCAGAAGAGTTAGTCAGCATTTTAATTAAATTTTGCAAAAAATCCATATCATAGAGAAAAAACCAAGTTATTTACAACAAACAATTGTGCAAGTTGAACACACACATTTTAATATGTTGTATGCGTTTATTTATTTGGACTGGCGTATACCCATGCAAAAGTCGTTTCCTCTACCATCTAGGATCCAGAACGGGTGTTATCTAAGTCGCACCCTTTGTGTTTGAACTTTTTAAGAAGTTGTCTCACAATGCTTTGCGAACTGGTTAACGTTTAAGGTAATTCTGGTTTAATTTTGCTGCAATCTCTATGTGAACAGACTTATTGTCGACAGAACGAAATAACATGTACAAGATCACATTTAAAACGGGTTTTTTTAACTTCACAGATTAATTATAACATGAAAAATTTTTAATAAATCATTAATACATTTTTCTTTATTTAACTTACTGAAACAAAAATAACAACATTTTGTTACGTTTTTCAGCTGTTTTACACCTGTTTAAGGTCTATAGAGTGCAAAACGTATGAACTTCTATTCTTCGCAAATGATTAGTTATTTTTGTAATGCGGAAATGTAGACTGATCTAATAAAATGTATTTTGAAATTATAAAGACAGGAATATTTTATATAAAAAAATCAATCGATAATACTCTGTTGAAAGGAATATTGACAGTAAATATTTATACAAACTATAAAAATTAGAAATGAGTGGAGAAATTAAATTTGAATGGAAGAGTCAATTAAGTAGAAACTATGAATGCCAAACGGATGTAACTAAAGTAAAATGATGAAGAAGTGTGCATTAGGATGTGATTTACTATTCACAACATTGTAGAATGTCACTACGTCTTATTGCCGGCAATGGCCATGTTAATTTTATATATTGCACATGTGGAACTTTGGAATATTACGTCACCACTTAGTAGAGATTTATAACCTCCAACATACCTGACACAATGTTTAAAAAAAATACAAAGTGAAAATTATAAAAACAAATAAAAAAGTAATATAAAAAATATTTAAATTAAAATAAATAATAACGAGTAGCAAAATGAATAAAAGTTTCGAAAAAAATATTACGAAAACAAGATTAACGGGAAAATTACTTTGCGAGAGAAAAATGGCAAGAAAATCTTACAAAGCAGTATAGGCTACATGTAAAGACCTATGAAGTTTCATTTAAATATTAATCAAATGTTTCTTCTTGTACTCTTGAAAGAGATTTACTTGTTGTTGGATTAGTGTAGCTTAGAAAAGTATCAAACAAAACTAGCAGATAGTAAGGTTGTTGGACACTTTTTTGCTAAAACTAATATTATTAAATTTAAAAAATACTAACAGGTACACATGTAACTAATTGGCATTACTTATTTTTTATTTTCCCCACAATAACTGCTTTATTTATTGTATATAGTATACATAAAATTGACTAAATAGTAACATTTTGAGAAAATTACCATAACAACGACAAAAGGGTAAATATTCACTTTCACTTGTTTTTGGTTATTTGTGTAATTTTTACCTAACCTAAAAGAAAAGCTTTGTTATATTATCAGACGTAATAATACCACATATAAAAGTTTAAGAAGTTTGGGAAGTTGGAAAAAACATTGCCTACATAACCTAAAAATAACTACGCCTAAAGTAGCTTACGTGTTTTTCATCGCGCATAATTAATAATAAATCGTATAAATCATAATAAAAAAGACAATTGAAACTTAAAAAAATAATTACTGTTACCGTGGATATAAATCAAGTGCTGATTTATAAAAAATAATAAACTCTTTGCTTATAGGTTATTTAATGCGTATAAAAATATTCAAATGGACATTTTCTAACCGTGAAACAAGGTCAGTAAATATGCTTCTAATTATACCAGCCCACACGCAAATTATTTACAAAATTATTATAGTAAAAAATTATGCCTTCTATTATTAGACTTTCTATATAATTACTTAAAATTGTAAACAGTAATGCTTATAAGGAAGCACTTTTGTTCGCGAAATTCAGTTTCACTCATAGCCTCAAGGTGTGTGATGCACGGTAAATTTAGCATATTTTATAGTTATAAAATAAAAACACAGTTTTAATACTCTGTAAAGTTTTTACTACTCGCTGCCGGTTTCGACCGTTACAGAAATTGTACAAGCGATAAAAAACTTACACAATATTCATTAACTCTTGCCAACCAAGGTTGCACTTGTTGCTGCATTGTACTTAATAACAATGCTTTAACGAGTGAAACCCTGGTTGTCAAACTCAATAAAACATTGTGAAATAAGTGTATAACCTATCAATGACTTGTAAAGACCGAAACCAGTAGAGAGTAGCTTAATGAAGACATATAGAGGATTAAAACTGTATTTTTATTTCATAAACCTCAATATATTTGACTTGCATACAGTTAAAGTCTGCAAGTTAAAAATAATGGTCTTATATATTTTGCTTAGTTGTAAGGTTGGATAATGTATTCGAAAAAAATGTAAAGTAAATTAAAATTAAGTTATATTCTGTTATTTTGTTTCAGTTCAATGAATTCATTTCACTTTATCAATTATCTAAATGAAATACAAATATAAAATATAAATTTTTGTACAAATTATCATTAATCATTAATTACAATTAGACATGTAGTACTTACTTTTGTAATA
Source organism: Callitettix versicolor (assembly GCA_022606455.1). Taxonomy (NCBI): domain Eukaryota; kingdom Metazoa; phylum Arthropoda; class Insecta; order Hemiptera; family Cercopidae; genus Callitettix; species Callitettix versicolor. The sequence goes on along the minus strand of JAJIZJ010000073.1, from coordinate 20,800 downwards.
GTAATAAGTACACGTTCTGAAGTGGACATACATCCTTTATTTTTTAACCTTGTTTGTTGGATTTCTGCTGAACTGTATTTAATTGAGACGGGAATGTATTTAGCTGAGTCGAGATTGTATTTACTTGAGTCGAGAATGTATTTATCTGAGTCAGAAATGTATTTATCTGAGTCCAGAATGTATTTAGCTGGGTCGAAAATGTATTTAGTTGAGTCGAGAATGTATTAGCTGAGTAGAAGTTGTATTTACCTGAGTCGAGAATGTATTGAGCTGAGTCGAGATGGTATTTAGCTGGGTCGAGAATGTATTTAGTTGAGTCGAGAATGTTTTTATCTGAGTCGAGATTGTATTTATCTGAGTCAAGAAAGTATTTAGCTGAGTCGAGAATGTATTTAGTTGAATCTAGAATGTATTTATCTGAGTCTAGAAATAATTTATTTGAGTTGAGAATGTTTTTAGCTGAGTCAAGAATGTATTTAACTGGGTCAAGAATGTATTTAGCTGAGTCGAGAATGTATTTAGCTTAGTCAAGAATGTATTAGCTGAGTCGAAGTTGTATTTATCTGAGGAGTCGAAAATTTATTTAGCATAGTCGAAAATGTATTTAGCTGAGTCGAGATTGTATTTAGCTGAGTCAAGAAATTTTTTAGCTGAGTCAAGAATGTATTTAGTTGAATCGAGAATGTATTTAGCTGAGTCAAGAAATAATTAGTTTGAGTCGTGAATATATTTAGCCGAGTTGAAAATGTATTTAGCTGAGTCGAGAATGTATTTATCTGAGTCAAGAATGTATTTAGCTAGGTCTAGAATGTATTTAGCTGACTCCAGTGTGTTTAGTTGAATCGAGAATGTATTTAGTTGAACTATAAACATTCAGTCCGAGAACGCTAACAGTGTTTAGGTAATTTCGTGTAAACAGAAGTACCTTCAAAGTGTTCTGTATGAAGGAACAATAATACACTTTTGATTATTGAACATTTTGTATGAATACGTGGTAGTATATTAGCTTTAAATTTGACTAAATTCCAGCACTAAAACTTAACATAAACTTAAATTTTTTTAAGATTTATATTCCCTTAAATTTCAGTAATAAATACTCGATCCTGACCGTTAGGGTTAGCATGCCTATAAACAATCTAGATTGGTTATCCAGTAAATTCAATAATTAATCTGGAATCTTAGAATTGTTGTTAGTTGTTAGCGTACAAAAGACTGAACAAAATGTGCGCAAATAATATTACAGAATTATTTATAAAGATTTGTTTATATAAGTAAATGATATAATATTCTGTTTGCAGGATGAGATTATTAGAAATTCTGTTATTCCTGGGCATATCCTGCACAGTTTGTGCAAAACAATGCGTAAAGCATACACCAATTGACAACTTCTCTGCAAAGAAGGTATACTGTAGAAAAACATTGCAGTTTAATATGGTTTTATTAAATAAAGAATGCCAGCATTTGAAAGTGTTTTCGTTTGGAAAAAGATTTATTTTTAAATTTGTGAAGCGCTTTTTTCTAATTTTGTTGTTAAATATACATTTTTAAATTACTTAAATGGTTTTTAAATAGTTTTCAGGAAAATGGTATTTTGGAATTCTAGAAGTGGAACACCCTAACGATAAGGAATTCATGAAGGCCAAGTGTATTGATTTAACTCTACACTTTGACAACGAGGATCTGAAAGACACCAAATTTGAGAGTTTTTTGAGACTGGGGTTTGTATTTTGCTTTTGAATTTTTTTTTAATATACCGCAAACTAGGATTAAATGGGTTACTGATGAAAGTTTAATATTTAGGGCTCTCGAAACACAGTTTCAATTAACCTGTGTTAACTACTGATATTTAACGTCATGTTAGAAAATTTTGAGGACTAGGCAAACAGAAATGAAAACCTTAAGAAATTAAGTAATCAAGGTTCACTGCTGGTTTTATTGGTATCATAATATTATTGAGCTTACTGGAATTAAATTATTCATAACTGTTATTGAAAAATTTGACACTTATCTAAAAGAAACACAATTAATAAATAAATTTTGTACAATTTATATAACTATTATTGCTTCTAATTATTGAGATAATTGGGCTTGGCATGTAATACAATGATTCCATGATTAATTTAAATATTTAATAATTAACATATTTATTTACAATGTACAATATATATGAAACAGTAAATGCTCTAAATGACCTTGTGGTAGATATGTCGGCTATGCAATAAAATACCGTTAATTATAATTTAAATATTTGCCCTTGGTACTTATTTATAAAAATCATTTTAAATTAAATCATATGTTACTACGGGAATGCTTGTTTATCTAGGAACGCAGTTCCAAAATTAAGAGGTAATGATGTAGAATTAAAATTGTAAATGCTGTCGATTTTTTTGTTTTGTTTATTAAAAAAGCACATAAACTTTATTTATTTATTATCTTAGTTGTGTTCCTTCTGTCTTGGAATGTTGAGGAACAGAAAAATTAAGAAAATTGATTACACTGGAAGAAAATAATACGTTTTTGTGTATGACGTAACCAAATAGTTTAAAAAATTAATATTTATTTTTATAACATACATATTAAATTATGAATTTAAACACTTTTATAACTTATAAAAAATATAATTATTACCAAACAACTTGTCCTAAATTAACGGGTCTGTTCAAAATATTAGTATTAATTTATAATTATGCTTTTAAAACGTAACATGTAATGCTAATCTATTCAAAGCGTTTATTTTATTTTTATTTATATATAAAGAATTTAAAATCAACTTATTAGTTTTGATACGGATAACGTCGTCATAGTCATGTAATTTTAATTATGAAGGTTAATCAACCCTGTTAACATAGCCAATTATGTATTCGGAAGTTATTCTAAAATATACAAAATTTGATTCAGGGAAGAAGACATGGACCTTAGCGCTACAATTAGTGTACGAGAGCCAAATAAATCTATAATGTCAATTTTCTGTAAGTATTTTCTACATTTTTTTAATTGTTACTTTCACTAACATTTTTTTACTTTCTACTATCCAGGAAATATTAAAAAAAGATATTTGATGATAGTTAAAAAATAATTCTGCGATTTCATGTGCCTTCAGTTTTACTTTGTTCAAAAATTAGCCAAAGTTTTTGATTTATTTCGAAAACATCCGTGTTTGTGTATCAGTACAAATTTGGGAACTGAACTAACTGACTCAAATCATTAAATCTCTACACTTTTGATGTGAAATTCTTTCATTCAATTTACGTGTACATGTTTTTAAATAAAACACAACTATCAAATTTACGCTCACTGTTTTAAATGTGTACAAATATTTTATCAACAAGTGTTTATTATAGAAAGTTATTTAAATTTGTCGTATTTTTAGTTACACCAACGAACAGTACCTACGACTCAACTGCTGTCTGCACAGACTACGATTCATATGCTGTAGTATATTCTTGTGCTGAGATTACTCCAGACTACACTTCAGGTATGCAGTTGAAGGTCACTGATAACACTTAAATCATTCAGTTAATTTTAGTATACGAGGTGTGTTCAGAAAGTAACGATAATTTTTTTAATTTCGCGGGCTTGGAGAGTCCGATTGTCAAGCATTTTTTTTATTATGTTGGTATACATGCCCTTGAAGTATGATAAAACTTTCAGCTGTTTTCATTGTTGATTTTTCTGTGACCGCCACTAAGGTTAGACGTGTTTTTATGAGCTCGGCGATTTTTGTTTGTTAAAAGAAATGGCTCAAAGAATTTGTATAAAATTTTGCATAAAAAATGGAATAAAGTGTAACAAAGTTTGTGAAATATTAACAAAGGCCTATGGTGAGTCTGCTATGAGTAAAACAAGAGTTTACGAGTGATATAAGCGTTTCCAAGAAGGCCGTGAAGACGTTTAAGATGACGAACGTCCTGGACCCCCAGCAAATCAACAACCGATGAAAACGTGGAAAAAGTTAAAGAAATGGTTATGAACAATCGCCGAATCACAATTAGAGAGGTCGCTGATGATGTTGGCATATCGACTAGATCATGTCATGACATTGTTTCCAATGTTTTGTGTATGAAACGCGTGGCAGCAAAATTCGTTCTAAAATTATTGAATTTTGAACGAAAACAGCGGCAAATGGAAGTTGCTCAGGAGTCACTAAATGAAGTCAACGACGATGCAAAATTACTGAAACGTATTTTAACAAGTGACGAAACATGGGTTTACGGCTATGAAGACGAAACTAAGGCTCAATGATCCCAGTGGATGCATTCTGGCTCGCCAAGACCGAAAAAGGCTCGACAAGTGCGGTCGAACGTGAAGGTTATGCTCACTGTGTTCTTCGGTATTAATGGCATAGTGCATCATGAATTCCTGCTACCAGGTGAAACGGTCAATAAGGAGTACTGCATACAAGTTCAACGCCGTTTGCGTGAAGCAATCCGAATAAAAACGCCCGGATATGTGGAAAAACAATTCATGGCTTTTGCACCACGATAAAGCACCAGCTCACACTTCATTGCTTGTTTGCGAATTTGTGGCCAAAAACAGTACTGTAACGATGCACCAGCCTCCATATTCGCCAGACATGGCTCCGTGTGATTTTTTCCTATTTCTAAAAATAATAAGAACCTCAAAGGGCCGTCGTTTTACAGCTGTAGATGACATTAAAAGTGCATCGCTGAAAGAACTAAAGGCTATCTCACAGATCGAGTTTGAGAAGTGTTTCGAGGATTGGAAGAAGCGCTGGCACAAGTGCATAATCTCCAATGGGGACTATTTTGAAGGCGACAACATCAATGTAGAAGAATAGGTAAATATTTTGTTCAAAAAATTAAAATTCTCGTTACTTTCTGAACACACCTCGTATACAAAACCGTGATAAATAACATCTTCAAAGGGGTGACTCGTGGTCGATGTGGCTAAACACATTTCAGTCTGCTGCGTCTCTGAACTGCGCACCTAAGGTTCGTATATGCGACGGCGCACCCCTAAAAAGATGCACAAAAAATCGACTTGACCCTCAAGGGATCGATTCTTTATATTTTTCCTAATAAAAAACCTAAACAATTTTTGATTCGAGTACCAATTAATTTGTTATTAACAAATTAATTAATTAATATTGCAAAATTAAAAAATATTAAAAAATGGGTCTGCAAATAATTTTTTAAGGTTAATTGGGCAAAAATAATCACTTTATTTTGCTGTATGCTACTTCGCTCTGTATACTGCTAGACTGCAGAGTTAGGTATCTTCACAAAACCTAGGCCTAATGCAGTATTGCGGAGAGTATTTAAAACGATTTGCCACCAATTTCGTGTCAGCTTTACTTAAACTTTACAAAGGAAATAAAACAGACACAGTCATTTGCTTTTCAAATATTTTGCTTACTATAAAATTTACAGTTAGAAACAGGTTAGAAAACGTTTTAGAATGTACACAAATATATTTAGTAATACTTTGAGACACAAACACATATTAAGGAAAACCTTTGAATGACGTTGTCATTGTTAAATAGTAGCAGTTCTTTGATTGCAAGAAACGTTAAGATTTGATTTTTCTTTAGACTTTCTCATAAAAATTTTCTTAAAATTAATTTTATTCCTCTTAGAATCTTCATTTATTATTAAAATATTAACTTTGGTAAAACCAGTTTTTAAGAAAATAAGTCAATTATTTGAAATTATTTTGAGATAAATAGTGTTGGAACAAGTAAATTCATTTTAACAATATTTATAAATCACTTTGTTTTGTTTTCTTACAGAGTTTTTCGCTTTAGGGTTGAGAGATATTTCTAAACGTGAAGAATTATTAGATAATCCAACAGTGCAAAATTGTTTAAAATTGATGTCGACGAAGCCTGTTAAAGAATTAAACAAAATTGTGCACGACAGTACTTGTCCTAATGCCCAAAAATGATGTACAAGATGTTTGAAAAAGAACTCCTTAGTTTAAGTGTAAGGTGAAATTAATGAAAAACTACATCAACGAGTATTACGAAAGAGAATACCTTCAAGTGTTGCCCTACAGACGACGAGAGGATATTCCATTTCTCCTCTCGACATAGAAGGTGTAACTGTCCCAACCGTCGCAGCAATATGATTATTTCCCGTAAATGGTTTCTGTCACGATCTTTTCAGCGTACACAACATGTTTTATGTGTCCCCAAAAGAAAATGTCAAGTGGGGTTAAGTCTGGGCTTCGTGGTAACCAAGAGATTGCACCAGCCCTGCCTATCCACCTTCCCGAAAAGCGAGTGTCAAGAGCCGCGCGCACACGGTTACTGTAATGAGGTGGATCTTACATCTTGTTGGAAAAAACACAAGCCCTTTTTCCACCTCAATATCTTCCACTTGGGGAAAGACATACTCTGACAACATGTCACAGTGTACGTCTACGTTTATTGTTCTTTCGACAAAAATGGAAGGATTAATCACTCGATCTTCCACCAAACAGTAACAAACATTAGGTTTTGGAGAGTCACGTTGATGCTAAATAACGATGTGGTGACTTTGCCCCCAAATTCTGCAGTTATAAAGATTAACTGTTCCACTCACATGAAATGTTGCCTCATCAGAAAACAGAACATTAAAAAAATATTATTTTCATCAATTCTATGTAGAACGGTAACAGCAAACTGCAATATTTTGTTTTTATCAGTAGTGGCGCAAACGAAGTCTTTTTCGTACCGTATTGTATAAAGTACTCAATAGTACTGAATTACCACATTTACGTGACAAATCTTGAACAGTTGGTGAATTAAATACCACAAACTAAAATAGTGTATGACACTTCACATTTTCTAGGGAACATTAAGAAGAGAATACCTTTAAGTTTTTTTAATGTTAGTAAACCTCATCGTGGGATCCATTTCTTGCCCTACACACGTGGAGACGATATTCCACTTCTCGTCAGGTATATTCACCAATATAGCAGGTGTAACTGCTTCAATCGCCGCGATGATTCTTTAACGTAAATGGTTGCTGTCACAATCTTTTCAGCGTACACAACATTTATTATGTGTCCCAAATTTAACTGAATTCTCACATTACATGAGCAAATCGTGAACAGTTGTAGAATTAAATACCAAACTAGAATAGTGTATGTCACTTTGTACATTGTTTAGAACACATTAAAACTAGGGAATTCTTTTTCAAACACACTGCATTTTAAACTTAGTTAAGTACAAGATTCTTCTATTGTACAGTATTACAATTACTTTTAACACAATTATTATAATTATATACAAAATGTATAATATGTAGGCTATTTATGTATTAAAATATAACTGAAAAATTAGTTTAAAAAATACTTGCGTATTCAATTTATTAATATTTTAATTATACCCACGTAATAACAATTGCATCGTTATTATTAAACTTACGTAAGTACTGTACAGCAGACCGCTTGTGCCATAATGGCAGAAGCACCAACCGGATGTTTTTAGAACAGCGCTTATATCGCTGAACATCATGTCTTGCTGGAAGTAATTTGTTACACCACAATCAGTCATGGAATTCATTGTCACGCGTGTAATGAAAAAAAAAAAAAAGATCTGAAATTTTAAATACAAAAAAGCTTATCATGAATGGTTGTACTCGTGTTACACGGAAGTCTCTGTGAGTCATCCCTGGTGTGAGTGTAGAGGTGTGTGTAAGTACTTGTGTATATGCATTAAAATTATTATTATTTGTGTTTGAAAGCTTGACTTGCAAATCACCAAACTGTTGGCGATGCTTCAAGTTTACAAAGTTGACTATTAACAGTGCTACTTACACTTTCCCAGACACACACACACACACACACACACACACACACACACACACACACACACACACACACACACACACACACACACACACACACACACACACACACACACACACACACACACACACACACACACACACACACACACACACACACACACACACATATATATATATATATATATATATATATATATATATATATATATATATATATATATATAACACGTTGAAGTTCATATAGAACAAACAAAATAGTCTAATATAATAGTTCTTTATTAAAAAATGTGTAAACTGTAAGTTACACAATAATTTATTTAAAAAGGTTTTGTAATGGTGCTATATTTTTGCTGATTGGTTACAAGGGTTTAACAAGGAGTTACAATAAAAACATTTTTCTGTTATTGAATCAAAATCATGTATCATGTTTTCTTGCCTTTTTATTTTAATTAATACAATTTGTTCGAAAATACGACAAATTAACATAACTAGGTTTTAACAACATAACCTGGACCTTTTATAGCCTATCAGCTGTTCAATGAAATCAGCTGATCGTTACGAATTAGCTGATAAACGACAAATTAGCATAGCTAGCTTTAAAACATAACCTAAAACTCATTATAGCGTATCAGCTGTTCAACGAAACGTGCTGATCTTTAATAATTAATATAAAACTTCTGATCTTTTAATATAACAATTAAAATTAAATTTACGATTCATTTCATAAATTTAAATCGGTCAAACGTCTTCGTTGTTTCCGTAGTGTTGTATTACGCGCGCAAGGTCTCCGGTTCGATCCCGGACGGAAAAAGTCATTTTTAATTATAATTAATTTAGTAAGAGACTTGCGAAGAGCAAAATATATTGTTAGGCCTATATATCTATATACAAATATCGCATCACGTGTCCCACATCACAACCAGCCCTAAAACATGTTAGGTTACAAGTTAGAAAAACGGGACTAAGATTTAACTAGTCATTGAAAAGATTATAAAAAAATATAAAATTGCTTTAAACTGTAAAATTTAATATTATAGTTAACAAAACCAATTAAAAGTTTGCTTAATGTTTAAATAAATTGTTGTGCCAGTCAAGAAAAATTGTTCAATTAATAAAACGGACTTACGTGAAATCTGTAAAGTGATTTAGTTGATTCAGCTGAATATGGCAAAGTTGTAAGAAAAATTTAATTGAAAATTTTGGTTAAATTTAGTTTGATTAATATAATAATATTTCAAAATAATTATATTTCCAATTGTGGTTACAAATCCTGAAATTGTTATCAAAATTTTTCTTATAATGAGGGCCATTAAAGTTAGTTGTATTACTTAAACTAGACAAAGATTATTTAGGCTTCAAAATTCTAAGTTGCAGGAAGTTTATCCGGCGAGACACTGACTAGTGATGCGTGTAATTTAATTACTATTAATTATCCGTTACAGTTTAAGGTCAGTTTTCAAATGGTTTTTATATTAAAACAATAGCAATTTCTCATACACACATTTACAGTTACAATATTGGCATTCGTATGTAGACAAGATAGTGGATACAAGTTCTATTTAAAATTTATTGTTGAGCTTCAACCTTTAACGATATAGATTTACAAGTTTTCAAAATTTGATCTTGTATGATCTAGACACATACACGGTTTAATTCAATGATGTGCTTTTTTTTTTAATTTTAAAATTTTTAATTCAATGTCTGTAAGATCCTTTGTTTTAGCTAGCTGTCGCTTCCCTTAATTATTATTCATTTTATTTACACAATCATTTAATTTTTTATTGAAATGACATGGAATTCAAATTTACTGTCTACATTTTTCAGTTACTCCCAGCAAAACAGTTCACCAAGATTTTAAAATTTATGCCATTTGGCCATTACAACAATCGCATGTATGAATTAAATGGTTGCTGAAGTTAATATATTATGCAAATTATTAATATATTTATAACTTATTACAGTATAAACTCAAATGTTTAGCACATTTAATGATTGCAAATGATCGCTCTAAACTTGGAATCACAAGATAAATTTGATTATTAGGACAGCTGTAGAACGCATATTTAGTTTGGTCTACTAAAAGTTAAATTAGGTTATGTTTTTTTTAATAATTTATCGACTAGCCTTATTGTCTGCTGACACTATTACATTATGATTAATTACTTTTAATTACTAGCCACAAAATACTTAGCCTATAGGCCTACTTAATAAAATGCTAATTATTTGAACAACTCCAACTACCTGGTGACATTTGATAAAGTCCAGCGAAATAAATCACGGATCCTTTAGTCTATGTTGTAGTTGGTGAAGCGTAGTGTTCCACCACGAATTTGAGCCAAGGAGAGACGGATTGAATTATTTTCACAACATTTTTACATTATTTAAGAACACTGAAGTTATCGCAGGGGAATGCAGTCTGTTAACAAGCTACATTTAAATCAGCTGAGCTTGCAATCTGATTCTGTGCGTTCAGCTTTTGGTCATAGTCCTGGCTGCTGCGTTGCTGTTAGGCGTACCAATGTGCATCGAGTTGAACTAAGTATTGCCACATTACTAACTATTGTTACATTATCCAAGTATTGTTAAGTTCATTGTTGTTACATCTTATAGTGTTTGTTTGTTTGTTACAAATTTAATGAAATTTGTTTTTAACATATACATTAATATTTTTTTTTTTTTAACGTCTGACTATTGTGCCGTCACACTTGGGCTAATTCAGACGATGGGATGATTTATAGCGTATGAAAAAAGCCCTCCCCGGGAATCGAACCCGGGTCCTCAGGATGAAAGCCTAGTACGCTATCCACTAGACCACCGAGGCGGCCATTAATAAAAAATGATTATAACTAATATATATTAAATTAATATATTTTTTTAAATATAACTCGTGTAACTATTAATAACCAGATGACTGAGCTGATACGGAAATACATTTTTTTTTTTAACGTCCGACTATTGTGCACACTTGTGCTAATGCAGACGACGGGATGATTTATAGCGTATGAAAATGCCAAGCCCTGGCCGGTAATCGAACCCGGGTCCTCGGGGTGAAAGCCCAGTACATTATCAACTAGGCCACCGAGGCGGCTTACGGATATACATGTTTTGTTTGCATATACTGTAGAAACTAAATGAAAACGACATCTGACACCGACAAATTAAGGGTTTAACGTAAAAGTTAATTTTTAATGTCATTAAAACTACATAATAGAAAAAATAAGTTAAAATAATACTAATATACTAGAAAATACTATAGTAGTAGCCTACTATATTCACTTGTTCACATTAAAATAAAATTAAAGTAACAGGTTGGCATGAATTCGTTTTTGAGTTGGTTTAAAAAAGAGAGCTAATGGGATATAAATAGCATATTGTTATGTTATTTTCGATGACAGTTCTTAAACAAAACAATATTTAACATTAGAACATAATGTGGAATAACTAAAATTAAAACAAAAAAGAGTGAGAAAAGAAATGGAGAGAGAGTGTGAGAGATAGAGATAAGGAAAGGAGTTTGAATGAATGAAGAGAGAGAGAGAGAGAGAGAGAGAGAGAGAGAGAGAGAGAGAGAGAGAGAGAGAGAGAGAGAGAGAGTTTTCAAAAAATAGTTTTTTCAAACTAGTTCAAACTAGCAAAAGTTCAGATAGTAAAGAACTGAGTGTTTAAATTAGATCCATTAATTAAATTAGGCAGACTAGGAAATCTGTGTATATCTTATTTGACATAAATCTATATGACTACTTGATATACAAAATAATTTTTAAGATTGCAGTTTTAGAATAAAATAAAAATATTGGTATAAATTTGTTTAAATAATAGCTTTAATCTAGAATAAACGGTTTTTTATAAATCTATGACCAAAAATTAATAGTTTAAAATTACAGATATGGTTAGTTAAATAAAAATTATAATATTTCCCAAAGTCAAAATAAGTGGTATCAGTTCAAAGAATGCATGAGAGTTAATTATGTAAAACATATTGTAATAAAAAATTAGAAATTATATAATAATTTAATAATTGTTAAATGAGTGTAGCCTATAACGGGAGAACAAAATCAGTACTAATAAACCATACCAGGCATTATTACAATTAATACTTACAATGTAATAGGAAACTTAATGAAAAACGACGAAGGCAATTTTGATGAAATTATACAGTCATTTAAACTAATATCTACGTATAATGAATTACGCAAAATTGAAAGTTCTTAAAGTATCCCATGTTAAATAGTGTAGATTAAACATTAAAATAAATATTAAATCCCACTTTCAATGATTGTAATTAATTGAAAGTTATTAAAAACGAAAATACAAATTAATTAGTTTAAAGTAAATAAGTATGTGTGTAAAACACCTCAACCATACCACATTAAGACTGATATGCTGGTATGTAAACTTTTAAAAAATATTAAAGATAGTTGCTTTAATTAAAATACAAAATAAAACTCATGAATAGGCCATCTTGGGAACGGTTATAGCTGCAACCACAAATCAAATTAGTACATACTCAGGAGGAACCACTGGAACAGGGGAAAAATTGAAAATCGAACCAAGCAGTCAATACTCGTGAAAATACAACAGAATCAGACTGTTAAGGCATGCATGTTTAAAACTACAAGGGATAAGGGCAACCGGCGAGTCAGTCACAGAATATGTATAATCTAATTGGTCGGGACAGTACTACCAACTTAATTTGAAAATAATACAACTGCAAAATAATAGAAAATAATTAATTTAAAGGGGCATAAAAGAATAAGAAGATGGTAGTAACACAGAATTGACCTATGAAGATGCTGATATTACACGAGACGACAACAAAAGCGAATATTCTAAAATTTCAATCAGAAATTAAAAAGTATATAAGGGATATTTTCAGTGAAAATAACCCAGACTGATTTCGCAAAACAAAAGTGGAATTTATTCTGATAGGAAGTTTATCAGGGGCAGCGAGTACTTTTCAAAACGGGAAAACCAAAGCAGACACGGAGAGTTGCAAAATTACGAGACCTGACCAAAATCGGCGCGATATCGCGACGTGGAATCTGAAATAAAAACTAATTTTAAAAATAACCTAATCAACTAAATGGCGTTTACTTTAATAATATAAAATTTGTTCAATTGAAATGATTCCAACTGAAGTTTCAGAAACTGTTAGAATAGTTTCCAAGGGAATTTGGGAGAAATTTCCACGCAGGACCAGGATTATCCATCCTTTGGGAAGAAGGTCCAGTTAGGACCATGACTACCGTGCAACTAGTATGCTTTTATAGTTCGTTCTGATCTATGTGTTCATCGGTTAGTGTTACCAGTTGTAGTTATATGACATGCGAGTTGCATAGTGGTGATTGGCCATACGAAATCATCATTGTGCGTTTTAATAAAATCGTGTAATTGTGATTAGTATTTATTGTGACGTGTGTTTTCAATGTTTTGACAGAGGGATTTGACAATTTTTACTACGGTCTGGAGAGGAAACAGTGAAGCTTTAAAACCCAAGTAGTCTTTATGTGGTGAGTTAAAAGACCTCTAGACGGAAGAAAATAGGTTAATCCTAAATAAATAAATAAATTATGTTTGCTATTTACAATGTAATGCAGGCTATGCGGTTTTTTTGTAAACAAAGACGGCATTAATTTGTTCAGCACACGATCTTAATCCTTCTCTGAAACATTATTTACTCTTTCAATTTGTAGTAAACGTAAACATGGTTCATAATGAAATTATATTGCCTCTGCGGGGTTTGTTTCGATTTGCTGAGAGCAACGAATAAAGTGCTTTTGCCAGTTTAAATTTACAGATGCAAAAGTTATATTAACTCGGTACAATGGGTTATTTTATTTTGTAAGTTTATTTTGTAAGTTAATATATTTGTTCTAAATTAGTACTGTAACGAATGAATAAATGTCCGGGGATTTGTTAACAATGTCCTCTGGTATAACCTTAAATGTTAGTTTCAAAATAAGTTTAAAGATGAATGCAAAATGTGTTTAGTTCTGAAGTAATTTAATGACCATGTAAAACAATTTATTTGAACTGTGTTTATGGCCAGTAAATTGAGTTTCAAGTTTTATTTAGTCTGTTTGATTAACTGTATCCAATCCACTACTGGTCGATAGGTCAATTATAAAATGTTTTTTACCATTAAAACATAAAAATAATTTATTTAAATGGTTTTTTAACTGAAGATGGTGTAATTATTATTTTGTCAAATTAGCAAAAAAATGTAAAAGTGAAAAAATTGAAAACTGAAGATTTATTTGAAGTATCGATACTCTACTTACAGAAATGGAACAGTAATATATTTTTGTCGCCTGACAACCTATGACCTTGAGGTGCGCAAGTTCGGAGATGTAGCAGACTGACAGTACTTTTAACCAAATCGAACACGCCTGCACAAAATAATAAAATAGTAATATTAATAACCAGTAATTCCGTGCTAAATTCACCCTTCCCTTCCTCAAAAATAATCATGACTATGTTATATCAGAAGTTATTAAAAAAATATTAAAATTTTGATTATATATAAAGACACACACACATAACTTCGTTTTTATAATTTTTTTTTACATTAAAAAATAATTCCAAAAATATGGACAAAACCATGGATATGACAAATTTTATAAAAATCGGTTATTTAGTTTTTGTCGCAAGCTATATGCACGACACACTCACTTGAATAAACATCTGAGAGTTTGTACAGTAAGACAGTAGAAACGTAAATTTAAAAAATACTTATTTTAAGCTCGAAACAACAAGAAATACATAAAATCTCAGATATATGGCATTGTTAACCTCCTGGATTATTAACTTAAAATTTTTTTTGTAATAAGAACGTCAGATTTGAAGATGACAGTAGATCATCGAAACCAGTAATAAAAAAATCCTAGGATTTTACTGACGACAACAGACAGTAATTTAATGTACAGAATAATGCCATATTGAAGTTCTTTAACTGATTTTGCTGGGCAACAAAAAAAATTGATTTTTGATTGTTGCAAATTGATTCCATGTTCGAATCAAATCAGGCCAAAAAAGATAACAAAATGGCCCAATTACTAATTATTTTACTGAATACTAAATAGAGGTTAATAAACAAGTTCCAGAACATGATTCTTGTAGTTACAATGGAAAGGAGTGGATTACGAAATACAATTTTTGTTTATTTTCTAAAGTATCTCGGTTAAACCGAACAACACGCGGAATTGAAATCTAAATTTTCGACGTATTTCAGCGCTGGAGTGTCCGGCGTAGATAAAAATATGACGCCCCAACACGTTTCACGATTTGTAATAAATTCACAGATTTGTGTGTATTTGCTTTTTCAAAACGAATGCAATATTATAATGAATGCGCGTTCAGCTATTCATTTTAAATTCTTTAAAAATAATACATAAATAACGAAAACCTTTGCACCATAAATAAATCAGCAATACAACAGACAGCATTCTTTACTTTCTTTGGAGTACCAGAAGGAATCCACGCGTGTCAAACCTGCTCGTTAAAAACTCCAAACGTATAAAATGCCGTACCAAACAAATGTTTAGTTTGATTATTACCTATACTATTCAAGAAACTGGTCTTTGTGAAACTTAAATGTTTTGGTTTCTTAAAAAGTTTAATGTAACATATCAATACTTAAAACTTTAAGTCAAATTTGGAAATTTTAAATAAGGCCTAACAACCTTGTCAATTACGTTATGCAGTATTCTTTAAAAAAATAAAAGTTTACTTCACACATCACCGTGATAGGCTCAACATCCGTATCAGTTATGTTATGTAGTATTCTTTAGAACAATATACAGGTTTTTTCACGCATCACCGTGTTAGGCCTAACAACCATGTCAGTTAGGATATGTAGTATTCTTTAAAAAAATGTAAAGTTTTTTCACGCATCACCGTGTTAGACCTAACAACCGTGTCAATTAGGTTATGTTGTATACTAAAAAAAATTAAGGTTTTTTGCACACATCACCATGATAGGCCCAACAACCGTGTCAGTTGGGATATGTAGTCGTCTTTAAAAAAAATATAAAGTTTTTTTCACGCATCACCGTGTTAGGCCTAACAACCGTGTCAGTTAGGAGATGTAGTATTCTTTAAAAAATATAAAGGTTTTTTCACGTATCATCGTGATAGGCCCAATAACCGTGTCAGGAGATATAGTAGGCTATTTTTTAAAAAAAATTTAAAGGTTTTTTCACGCATCACCTTGTTAGGCCTAACAACCGTGTCAGTTTGGTTATGCAGTATTCTTTTAAGAAATTGGTTTCTTATCACCCAAAACGCGTGTTAGACGTATTTTTATTATTTTACCGATTTACAACACGTTACTGATTTTCGCCGGATAGCAATTTTGAGGTTATGTTGGTCACTTTTATTTTCGATTTTATCGTACTTCTCGTGCATTTATATTTTGGATTCTTGCTTTTGGGCACATAATAAAGCATTTTAGTAACAAAAATATCGAAAAATAAGGTTATGCTACACTGTATATTTACCATTTTTTCATATAATATACTTACACAAATATATATACTACCTTACAATTGGCACTCTGTGTAGGAATTTTTTTACATTTAATATTGAAAATTCAACAAAAAGTAACAAATTAAAGTCAGTTTTGAAAAAAATATCAACTAAAATATTGAAAATGTTACATTAAAAGCAATAATTTTGCAATAAATAAAACACAGATTAAGATTATTAAAATAGGATTGAATCTATGTTCATCTCAGGTACCTAATGAACAGGTCCAGTAAATAACTACAATTAACACATGCCAAAAACTAAAAACTGATAATTATTTTGGCTGGGTAAGTAGTATAATGACGTTTTGTAAAACGGGAATAGGCCTATATGTATCTCTGATAATTAAACCATATTCGTACCAAATTTTATCTCAATTGATCCAGTGGTTAAAGCGTGATTGAATAACAAACAAACAAACACACAAACTTTCAGAAATATAATATGAATTAGATTAGATTAGATTTTCAAAATCAATAATAGGTAATTTCTACATAATATATTTCTTTGTACAATATTATAAAAAAGAATAAAACAGCACTTGTATAAAATTAACAATTGAAATTTAAACAATTATGTTTGACTGGATAAATAGTATGATGGCGGTTACAATATTTTAAATATTTATTATTCATACCTACCAATATATAATAAACGAATAAAATGTCATTGTTATACAGTTCAATATTGTATACTAAATAAATAAATTAGACTGGGTAAGAAGTGTGATAGCGTTAAAAAAATTTAAACATTTTTTAGTACTAAATAATTAAGTTGGACCGGGTAGGTAGTATGATGGCGTTTAAAAAATATAAACATTTTTGAATACTATATAATTACATTTTACAGGGTAAGTTTTTATGATGGTTTAAAATAATTTAAACATTTATTATTTACACCTTTCAATATATAATAAAGTTATAAAATGTTACTCTTACACATTTAACACTTTCCACAAAACTAATTCTAAATAATTAAATTAGACTGGGTAAGTAGTACGAAAGCGTTTAAAACAGTTTAAACATTTATTATTTTCTCCTCCTACGTAATATATAATATACGTATATAACGCCACGGTAAAACAATTACACTTGCAACTAAATAATTAATTTGAACGAGGTAAGTACTATGATGGCGTTTAAAATAATTCAAACATTTATTATTCACACCTACCAATATATAACATCGTATAAAATGTCACTGTTATAGAGTTATCACGAGGATATTTAATAATTAATTTAGGCTGGGTAAGTAGTACGATGGCCTTTAAAATAATTTAAACATTTATTATTCACACCTAAAAATATATAATAAATGTATAAAACGTCACTGTTACACAGTTATTACGTGAATTTTCAATAATTAATTTGGGCTGGGTAAGTAGTATGATGGCGTTTAAAATAATTCGAACATTGATTATTCACACCTACCAATATATAGAAAAAGTATAAAACGCCACTGTTATACAATTAACACTTGAATACTAAATAAGTAATATGAGCTGGGTATGTACTATAATGGCGTTTAAAATAATTTTAACATTTATTATTCAAACCTACCAGTATATAATAAACGTATAAAACGTCATTGTTATACAGTTATCACGATAACATTTAATAATTAATTAATTTAGGTTGGGTAAGTAGTATGATGGCTTTTAAAATAATTTAAACATTTATTATTCACACCTACGGATAAGTATTAAAAGGATATAACGTCACTGGTATACAATTAACAATTGAATAATAATTAATTAATTTGGACTGGGTAAGTAATACGATGGTGCTTAAAATAATTTAAACATATATTATTCACACCTACCAATATATAAAAACGTATAAAACGTTACTGTTATGTTATAATCACGTGAATTTGGGCTGGGTAAGTACTATGACGGCGTTTAAAATAATTCAAACATTTATTACGTACACCTACCAATATATAAAAAACGTATAAAGAGTCATTTTTTTACAATTAACACTTGAATGCTAAATAATTAATTTGGACTGGGTAAGTAGTATGATGGCCTTTAAAATAATTTAAACATTTATTATTCACACCTACCTATATATAATAAAAGGATATAACGTCACTGTTATACAATGAACAATTTAATACTAAATAATTTTATGGACTGGGTAAGTAGTATGATGCCTTTAAAATAACTTAAAAATTTACTATTCATACCTACCAATACCAATTATATATAATAAATGTATAAACTGTCACGGTTTTAGAGTTAACACATATCACAAAAACATATAATAAATAATTAAGTTGGTCTATGAAAGTAGTATAATTGCATTTTAAAAAAACGGAAAATGGCATATATTTATTTCTGGTACCTAAGCCATGTTTATACCAAATTTCATCTTAACTGGTATAGTAGTTAAAGCGTAATTAAATAAGAAACAAACAAACCTCGTCACTCGTCTGGTCAAACACACAAACAATCAAAATATATGATTAAGACACGTTTTAATTTGCCACTATATACTAGATCTCATGAGGGGGGGGGGTAAGAAAAAACCTAAACACAGAGTACAACCTTTGACAATCTAATATAGTGTCTGTAGAAGGTAAATTAGGAGTAAGAAAAACCTAGGCACAGTGTACCCCCTTTGACGTTTTAATATGCCGATATATAGTAAATCTCTTGGGGGGTAAGAAAAACCTAGGCACCGTGTACCTCTTCGATGTTTTAATATGCCGATATATAGTAGATTTCATAGGGGGTAAGAAAAACCTAGGCACCGTGTACCCCCTTTGACGTTTTAATAAGCCAACATATAGTAGATCTCATTTATTGTAAGAAAAACCTAGGCACAGTGTACCCTCTTTGACGTTTTAATATGCCGATATAAAATAGATATTTTGGGGGGTAAGAAAAACCTAGGCACAATGTACCCCTTCGACGTTTTAATATGCCGATATATAATAGATATCTTGGGGGGTAAGAAAAACCTAGGCACCGTGTACCCCCTTTGAAGTTTTAATATGCCGATATATAATAGATATCTTGGGGGGTAAGAAAAACCTAGGCACCGTGTACCCCTTCGACGTTTTAATATGCCGATATATAATAGATATCTTGGGGGGTAAGAAAAACCTAGGCACCGTGTACCCCCTTTGAAGTTTTAATATGCCGATATATAATAGATATCTTGGGGGGTAAGAAAAACCTAGGCACTGTGTATCCCCTTTGACGTTTTAATATGCCGACATATAGTAAATCTCATAGGGGGTAAGAAAAACCTAGGCACCGTATACTCCCTTTGACGTTTTAATATGCCGATATATAATAGATATCTTGGGGGGTAAGAAAAACCTAGGCACCGTGTACCCCTTTGACGTTTTAATATGCCGATATATAATAGATATCTTGGGGGGTAAGAAAAACCTAGGCACCGTGAACCCCCTTTGACGTTTTAATATGCCGATATATAATAGATATCTTGGGGGGTAAGAAAAACCTGGGCACCGTGTACCCCTTTGACGTTTTAATATGCCGACATATAGTACATATCTTGGGGGGTAAGAAAAACCTAGGCACCGTGTACTCCCTTTGACGTTTTAATATGCCGACATATAGTACATATCTTGGGGGGTAAGAAAAACCTAGGCACCGTGTACCCCCTTTGACGTTTTAATATGCCGACATATAGTAGATACCTTGGAGGGTAAGAAAAACCTAGGCACCGTGTACCCCCTTTGACGTTTTAATATGCCGATATATAGTACATATCTTGGGGGTTAAGAAAAACCTAGGTACCGTGTACCCCCTTTGACGTTTTAATATGCCGACATATAGTAGATCTCATTTTGGGTAAGAAAACCCTAGGCACAGTACCCCCTTTGACGTTTTAATTTGCCGATATGTAGTAATCTCATGGGGGGTAAAAATAACCTAGGCACAGTGACCTAGGTTACACTAAACCTGATTTTCAGGGTTTTTTTACCCCCGGTAGGTAAGGACTAGGCGTTTTATACCGGGGATACACTGTGCCTAGGCTTTTGTTATCGGGGGTACAATTCTCCTAGGCGTTTTGTACCGTGGGGGGTACACTTTGCCTGGCGGGGAAGTTTACCTGTGACACCGGCATTGGCCATGTTAATTTTATATATTGCACACGTGGGAAACTTTGGAATATTACGTCACCACTTGGTGGAGAATTATAACTTCCAACATACCAAAAACCTGACATAATGTTTTTAAAAAAAATACAAAGAGAAAATTATAAAAACAAATAAAAAAGTAATATAAAAAATATTTAAATTAAAATTAATAATAACGAGTAGCAAAATGAATAAATGTTTCGAACAAAATATTACGAAAACAAGATTAACGGGAAAATTACTTTGCGAGAGAAAAATGGCAAGAAAATCTTACAAAGCAGTATACATGTAAAGACCTATGAAGTTTCATTTAAACATTAATCAAATGTTTCTTCGCGTACCCTTGAAAGAGATTTACTTGTTGTTGGATAAGTGTTGCTTAGAAAAGTATCAAACAAAACTAG
>JAJIZJ010000238.1:0-46577 GCA_022606455.1 Callitettix versicolor | reverse complement strand
GGCTTTCACCCCGAGGACCCGGTTCGATTCCCGGCCAGGGCTTGGCAGTTTCATACGCTATAAATCATCCCATCGTCTGGATTAGCCCAAGTGTGCGCAATAGTCGGACGTTAAAAAAAAATCACCAACAAAAACAGCATTTAAATACGCTTATATTACAATTTTGAGTTTTCAAATTGATTAGAAAATACGAAAATGAAAACTTTAAATTAATTTTCTCAATTTTCAACGGATTTTAAAAATTCAAAATGCTAATTTAGGCGGTTTTTAACGCTGATTACGAAGTAGAAATTGAATTTGCTATATATGTAAAAATTTGAAATGTCCGAATTTTGAATTTTTTGAACGAATTTCGCTGGTTAACGAACTTTTGTAAAAGGTTTGAATTAATCGTAAAATTTGAGCGCGCTAACACTTACATTTACACATACAATTTTAATGATACCTCAAAAAATGGTCTTCAGGTCAGGATCGGTGCTCATTTCACGGTCCCGGGTCTCGGTCTTACCATGACGGCGAATGAAAACTAGACATTACGTCGTACCACACGAATTTCGACTGTACATCAAATCTGAAAGCACGAAATAACGTGAATCAGTACGTACAGTAACAATAAAACAATAAAAACCCATGTTTAAAATTACTAGTCAGGTACAATAGGTTGCTGTAGGTTCATGGCAATGTTTATTACAAACTTCCTGTTCAATAAAACAATTATAACTGCAGTAAAACAGTAAATACAATCAAAAAATATACAATAATTGTAAAGCAAACAAAGCGATTATGCCAACATTGTCCGTGATTAATTGTAATTTGAACCTATTTATGTAAAATATTTGAAAACATGACGTCACTGTGAAGTATTCAAATAATGTCGGTCAAGTATCAAACTGGATCCACGCGTGGGAACAAAGTATGTTATTACTTTGTTATTGCTGTTTATTAAACTGAACATAGTTTATTAAATACTTAATAAATATTTTTAGCGGCTGCCTCGCTGGCGTAATGGAAGCGAAAAAGTAAATTTGTTTCTCACCATTTTTTTTGAAACTCTGATTTAACCGTCACAAACAGCATTAAAATCTGAATTTTTTAAATTTTCAAAATAAACCCCGACCGCCGTCAAATTAATTTTCTTAATTTCAACGGAATCTGAAAATTCAAATTACCGATTTACGCAGTTTTCAACGATGATTACAACGGCGAAATTGGATTTTCAAAAATAATTGTGGCGGAAAAGTTGACAATTTTCAGAAAGTTGAATTGGCCTCCATAGTGAAACCGATAAAGGTATTTTTCTGGTTAACGAGCTTTTCCACGCCATTACCAATTATAAATCAATTACACAGAAATTACATGGAAATAATTAAAATAATAATAATAATAATAATTATTATTATTTTTATTATTAATTTATTAATTTTTTTTAACATAAGAATCTACTTAGGACACTAATAAGCTATTCGTTTCTAACCTAAATTAATACATACTAATTTTCATCCGCTATTTACTAAGTTAAGTTAGTAAGTACTAAGCTTCATCCACTGCTAATCACTAACTGTAGAATAATTAGACTCTTTTGTAATGCGACTTAATAATTCACCGGTTCAAATGGTTTCAGTCTTTTCAATCTTCTGATTAAGTCATCATTGCTGAGTAGCTGCAGGGCTTTGACGTTAATATGTTGATGTAGTCTTTGTGACTCGAAGCGAATTTTCTGACTTCGTTATCGGCAGTTGGGACACACACACACACACACACACATATATATATATATATATATATATATATATATATATATATAGAGAGAGAGAGAGAGAGAGAGAGAGAGAGAGAGAGAGAGAAAATCCATTTTGATTTAAACTTGGCACATAAATCGATTTTGGTAATAGCGTGGAAAAGCTCGTTAACCAGAAAAATACCTTTATCGGTTTCATTATGGAGGTCAACTTTCTGAAAATTGTCAACTTTTCCGCCACAATTATTTTTGAAAATCCAATTTCGCCGTTGTAATCATCGTTGAAAACTGCGTAAATCGGTAATTTGAATTTTCAGATTCCGTTGAAATTAAGAAAATTAATTTGACGGCGGTCGGGGTTTATTTTGAAAATTTATATATATATTTTTTTAAAATCAACAAAATCTGATAAAAGGTTCTGGAGAAATGAAACCGATTTTCAGACTTTTTGTGTTATCGCTTGCGGTCCAGACGTTTTGAGAATAATCGAATGTGCGACATTTTTTGAATTGTTTTTGCACCATTTACGTCTACAGATATTGTTTAAACACAAATATCTGGGCCGTGCTTCTTAAAATTAAATAGTTCCGCAGTTGAACTGTTGACGTTATGTTCTCGACAATTCGACAACTATACAACCTGCTGTTTTATAAAATTCTACAATTCTACAAAACAAAAATTTTAGACAAATCTTAACTAATCATTAATTGTCAAAACATCTTGACAATTATGTCAGGAAAATTGACAAAACTGTCAGATATAATTTCATAAATGTTTTAAGGTGGCGAGTAAACATTTACAAATTTCCATAAAAATACGACAATATTTTTGTCAGTAATATTTTTGACAATTCTCTTAAGAAATGGGTATTTTTCAACATTATTTGCCAAGTCCGATGTGTTTGTCATTTGCTAGGCGTAATGACGACAGCTATTGATTCTCCTGTCAAATAACTTTGCATGTAATTAATTATGTTAATTTTTTGTTATTGGAGACCCAGTATTCCAAACATATTTTGTAATAACTTTTAATAAATTAATATTTGAAAATGTGCTTCTTTGAACAATATATATATATATATATATATATATATATATATATATATATATATATATATATATATTCAAAAAAATTAAGTTTTATACAAGACCCCAATTTTAAAAGATTATAAAATTATCCTATTAATTTTTTAATATAATTTTTTAATTTTACAAAATTACAACTAAATCATATGATTTCATTCACTAGAGTCAAGTACAAGAAGGTATGTCCAAGATCCGACCCATCAGCCAGACCCCCACTTCACTAACACATCAAATCACAAGGCTTAGTCCTTTTCAATCTGCGCTGATCCTGACTGGTCCTTAGGAGCGGCAGTACTTCCACATTAGAATGTGTCGCCAGTCTCTTTTTATGTTTCGTTGCGTGTAATTTAATTTCTTCTGCAACGGTAGGAACTCCCAAGTCCCGATGAATATCGTCATTTCGTGCATACCACGGAGCATTGCAGATACTTCGCAGTACTTTGTTTTGAAATGTTTGAATTATCATTACATTTGTTTTCTTGGTACAACCCCACAGTTGGATGCCATATATCCACACAGGCTTTAGAACTTGCTTGTATTGCTTGTACAGCTTGTATTGCAGAGAGTTGTGAATGCCTTCCCAACAGCCGCTGCATCTTCTTGAAGTTAATGTTCAGCTCCTGCCTCTTTTTTTTTGACGTGTTCTTTCCACCTAAGTTTTGCGTCCAAATTCATTCCAAGATATTTAGCTGAATTCGCATATGGAATTTTTTGTAATTTGACAGTGACTGCCACTGGAACAACTTTACGATTTGTAAAGTTGACATGCACTGATTTACATCCTATTAAATGTGACAGATTTTTTTGACAATTGTAAAGCTTTATAAAAACACAATTGTAAATAGTGAAATTGGTCAAATTTTTCCAGTCACACTTTATAAAAATAAAAACGTCATTGTTAAATTTGTCAAGTTTTACGAAATAAGGTGATTTCTTCGGACAGACACAGCGTCAGATGTTGCCTGAAATGGTATCGTTCCGCATCGACAGAGCCAAAAGTACCGAGACAACCAGCCGTTCTATGATCTGGGGAATTAATTCGTATAACATTAAAGTTCTTTGCGGGTCATTGCTTAACTTACATCTTGATCCAGCATTTCACCGCCTGTATTCCGCTCACTTGGCCCGTTATGTGACGTCACTAACAAAACATTGCAGCCTGAAACTTACATTTTAAATATTTAGAGGTTTAAATTTTAAGAGTACGTTAAACTTGTGTTCGTTCAAAGTTCCAAGAGTTACTGCTGCATGCTTACGAACGATTCTATCGATTTTAACTTTTAATTAGACAACCTTAATGACCGTTTCTCGTTTCGAAAACGAAAATAACCGCGGTTCGCAGCTGCCTCTCTGACGTGATGGAAGCGAATTTCCAAAAGTAATTTTTTTAACTCTCAGCCTTAAAATCTGCATTCACTATATTTTAAAACTTTACATTGAAAATACGAAAGTGAATACCTGACCACCGTCAGATTAAATTTCTAAATTTCAACGGGTTTTGAAAAACCAAAAAGCGCTTATTTATGACAGTGAAATCAGAATTTCAAAACAATTTAACAGAAAAAAGTTATGAGTTTTTAAAGATGTGTAATATTTGTTATGGCAGCCAATTTAAAACTCTTGAACTAATTTTTCTGGCCTTATATATAAAACAATATTTTTAAGGGTTTATTGATTTACTGTTTGAACAATATAGATAATTCGAAAGACAATATTTTATGAACGTGCAAAAAACTGTCCCTCACATAATATTGTGCATCTTACAAAACTATACAATCCGCTTAGTTTTAATCAACACACATACACGTGCGCGTACACACAACACACACACACACATTACACTCTCTCTCTCTCACACACACACACACACACACACAGTCACACATACACATGCACACACACAAAAACACACACACACACACACACACACACACACACACACACACACACACATACACACACACACACACCCCACACACCCCACACACACACACACACACACAACACACACGCACACACGCGCACACGCACACAGATACACCATATACACACAACCACACACACACACACACACACATACACCATACACACACACCACACACACACACACGCACGCACACACACACACACACACACACCACAAAAACACACAACACTCACACAACACACACACACACACAAAACACACGCACACGCACGCACACAGATACACCACACACACACACACACACGCACGCACACAGATACACCATACACAAACCCCCCTCACACACACACACACACACACACACACATACACGCGCACGCATACAGATACACCATACACCCCCACACACACACGCACGAACACACACACGCACAAACACACACACGCACGCACACAGATACACACACAGTGAGGGAATTTTGTAGTTAACACAACATTAACTACTTATGTTAAAATATTTATCCTAACTTTTGCAGATTTATTCAAATCTGTACAAACGGTTTCGAGAAAACATTTCTACTTTAGTTTCTAAATTGAATAATTAGAACAGTATTTTGTACTAAATCTTCGCGCACACGAATGAAGCTTTCCCTAAAAAATACAGCAATCAGAGAACCACTGGCATTTACTCAATTTTCGATTGGCTTCCATTCAAAAGCGTCGTAAGTTAATTACGTATTTTTATTTTCAAAGCAGCGTTTCCCTGTATAAAAAAAGTTTACTGCGACCATCCGAAAACTTCTTGCATAGTAAATTTGCTAATAGCTTGGACGAGTGCGTTAACCAATAATAGTAGTTCAATTGTTTCAAAATGGCGGGCATTTCAAATATTTAAAAATTCATAATTTTGTTGTATCACCTATTTTCTGTAAATTTGATTTCACGCATGCATGCGTACAAATGCACGCGCGCACTTTCACACACATACACACACACACACACACACACACACACACACACACACACACACAAGTGCTACATATTTATATATATATACATACATAAAAATAACTTTTATACATAAAAGTTACAAACACAATATATATATATATATAGACCTATATATATATATATATATATATATATATATATATATATATATATATAAATATATATAATGCACCATCCAAATTTTTAACGATCCTCTAATTTGTTTTAGCTGAAACGATCGGTGCTCATTTCAAAATTGCGGGTCTGGGCTCTTAACATGATGACCGATAACCGTTTCTCATTTACCAATTGAAACTCGTTAACAAAAATACTTTTACATCATTAATAATTGTTACTAACTTTTTTATGTATAAAATTTCAAAATTACTTTAAATTTGTTAAACCTACCAGGCAAATCTTTGAATACATAACGCACAAGGGCAACGAAATAAACGTCAGAAAGCAGACGTCACCAACGAGCCCAGCGAGTTGACAGACATTCTTTAATGACGTCGGTTGGGATAAGAACACGCCAGATATATGTTTGTAAACACAAAATTCGCATGACGCCGCGTAAACAATGCACCAGTAGAGTCGGGTGTGAATATTGCCTTACATTCTTACACAACGTTCGAGCAGCCGCGACGGCGGCCATTTTGTTTCTGTCATCTTCCTACCACTTTGTGTTTGTAGCCAGTAGCGAGTCATTGGGTATTGTTCCAAATGAAATAACAAAAAGAAATTGTTGCTTTGTATTACATATTCACATGCGGAACGTATTATATTCAGATAATACTCAATTTGATGTTCAGAGTATGAATAAGCTATCAGTTCACCAGGTCCCTTGAGTTCCAAAAGTTTTGTTTTGACGAATTTCCATTAGAAAAATGAGCTATTCGTGCTACCACCATCAAGGTAAGACCAGGCCTGGGAACTTGATGTGTGTGTGTGTGTGTGTGTGTGTGTGTGTGTGTGTGTGTGTGTGTGTGTGTGTGTGTATAATGCGCGCGCGTGTGTGCATGAATGTGTATGTGTTGTGTGAATGTGTGTGTAATGCATGTGTGTGTATGTGTGTGTGTGTATGTGTGCATGAGTGTCTGTGTGTTGTGTGGATGTGTGTGCAATGCATGTGCGTGTGTGAATGTGTGTGTGTGTGTGTGTGTGTGTGTGTGTGTGTGTATGTGTATGTGTGTATGTGTGTGTGTGTGTGTGTGTGTGTGTGTGTGTGTGTGTGTGTGTGTGTGTGTGTGTGTGTGTGTGTGTGTGTGTGTGTGTGTGTGTGTGTGTGTGTGTGTGTGTGTGTGTGTGTGTGTGTGTGCGCGTGTGTGTGTGTGTGCGCGCATGTGTGTGTGTGTGTGTGTGTGTGTGTGTGTGTGAATGTGTGTTTGTGTGCATTAATGTGTGTGTGTGTGTGTGTGTGTGTGTGTGTGTGTGTGTGTGTGTGTGTGTGTGTGTGTGTGTGTGCGCGTGCGTGAGTGTGTGTGTGCGTGTGCGCGTGAGTGTGGAATTATATATGTGGAATAAAAATTTTACTATATTTTTCGGAATTATTTTCGAAAATATTCATAATTGTTACAAAGATACGAAAACAATCATTTGACCATACAAAGGCGTTTGAATCATGTTAATCGGTTGAGCGGTTTATATTTTATAGCGGTTAACAGAAACCAGTGTTAAATATAGAATAACCCTAGCGAGTCAGAAATCAGCAATGCTGACCTACATTTAAAATCTTGCATTTCAAACTTTACAACAACGTTAACGAAACTTTGGCAATATGGATATATTTTGTAATTATTCCCGATATTTGTGTTATTGAATTTTCACTATTCCTGTCGGAATTATTTCTTAAAATATATGTAACTCTTATAAACGTTGTGCAAACAAAATCATTTCACATTGTAAAAGGCATTTGAATTATGTTAATTGGTTGAGAGGTTTATGTTTTATACCGGTTAATAGATTATATTATTAGATTATTATAAGCACAAATTAATTTGGGAGGTTATCAAATTTAAAGAATATGTAGGCTATATTGAACACAATATGTCACAAGAATTGTAATACTTTGAACAAATGGAAATCTTTAGGCTGAATTGGAATAAGTCACTTAAATTGTACATTTCTTGAAAAAAAATTCAGTCCTGAAATTTTATTAAGTTCTAGAGTATTTGGTTTGTGTCTGAATAGGTAATGTGCAGTACCAAATAAGTAGAGAATACGCCGATGAATTAAAATGTTCACTAAAATTTTACCTGTTTAGAGACTAAACTAAAACTTTAGTTTAGAGACTTTTTAAAGGCTAACGGTACTTTTATGAATAGTATAATATGAAATGTAAATACATTTCATAAATTTTAATGTTCTCATTTAAAAAATGATTCACAAGCTGTAAAATACTGCACGTGTTACAGGTGCTGCATTCTGGTACTTATTAAATGTATTTCACAAATACTACCAAAACAGCGCTGCTAACTGCAGGTAATAATATTCTAAATTTATTACTGAATTACTAAATTTAGAAGTAATCGATATCGTACTTAAATTTGCAGTGCAACTGATAAAGTTCTTTAAATATAGGCTATATTTTTACAAAAAGATATCTGTATCTGTAGATCTGAAATACATAGAGCTGAAGTTTTATATACTGATTTATCTTAAAATTTTAAAGAGCACAAGAAACATTATTTCGAAAATTTCAAAAGCTTAAAATGTGATAAAAACGAATTTCAACTTTTACCCACGTATCGCTACACCCAAAAGACGTAGAGAGCTGAAATTTCGTACATAAATGTTTACCTTAGGCCTGACAGGTAAGCAAATAAAGGTTTTCCAAAGTTCGTCGCCTAAAGATTTCACAAAAAGTAAAAACGAACTTTACATTTTATCGTTGTTTCTTTTCGTCAAAAAGGCAAAGAGAGTTGAAAATTAGAATACTTAATTACCTTAAGCTTTAAAAATGTCCAAAAAAAGAGATTTCCAAAAATCCACTCATAAAGGGTTAAATAGGTATATTTAAATTTATATTTTGTCTATATATATCTCCACATCAAAATTTAAAAACAATTAATATAAAACTTAGTAACTGAGTTTTGGTACACAGGCTTATTTTAAGCTTTGTAGTGTACAAGGAAAGTGTTTTCCAAACTTCCTCGTCGAATGATATGTTAACATTCATTAAGATATTCATTTTTAACCTTAATGCCATTCATTTGTTTATATCTATAAAAGGCAATAAATCTTCATCCTAGAACATGAAAATTTCAGTTTTGTAAATTTGTCAGCCCTTTATACGGAAACGACTTTACGCACTCCATGACACTTATCCATTGTTACGCAACGCAGGGCTGTGGCAAAGTTTAATGCCATCTCAAACCCTCATCAACGTTTTGACACAAAATGGCGGGCACTCACATTGCCTGATTTATGTAAGAACTGAGTATTTTCAGGCGCTCTAGACTTACTGTAGTTTATATTGAAACAAAATGTTTTAGTCTAATTTCAAATTAATCAACTATAATGTTTAATTCCCGAAAAAATACTAAATTTTCTTTGTATTATGTAAATATATGTCTTAAAAAATACACAGCTAATTAATACTGTATTTCATATAGGATGGTATGGTTATAGAAAGACTATTTATTTGTAATCAAATAATAAATGTTTTAAAAAATGTATGTATTTTTTAATTAGTCGTATTTAATAAATGTAAATGTTTAAACGATTTAAATTTGCCGCGTTAGTGCTCCCCCTTTATTTGGCACACTGCCGACAGCCTCAACCCTATTCAGTACTTAGCGTGACTCGGTCAGAAGAGCACGTTCGTTTCACAGCTGCCTGTTTCTATTTCACGAAGGTCAAGGTTTATTCGTGAAAGAGAAGTGTCATTACAAAATTATTTACGCAAACTAATTATTTTTTGTTTTTTGTGCTTAAATTAATTTTGTATTAATTTAAATAGTGATCATTGTACAAGTCACATTTAATACTGTTTTTTTTTTGTAACGTACTTAAACATTTTTAAAATTTTGTTTTCAGGACGGAACAATAATTTTTTAAGCTATCTCTTTAATGACGGATAAATTCAGGTAACTAATTTTTTTTATATTATATTTAGAATATAGGCTATATGTATATTCTAGTTAAATCTGCTTTATTAATTTAGGCCTTTCAATAATATTACTTTTGTGCATAATAAAATTAGATAATTTAATGTTCAATGCACATTTTTAGTGTAGGCCTACTACAGTATATTTTTTAAAAACCTAAACTGTTTCTGAATTTCAAATAAAGAACTGAAGCTGTTTACGCAAAACGTAATAATAACTTCAGAGATCTCAGTAAATGAATTACATTTATGTTATTTTTTTATATGAAAGTAGATGAAAAATATTTTAGTGTTGTGCAATATTCCAGTTTATAGGGTCATTCTGCCATGAACGGTAACTTCTATATTTTGAAAAGTAAGCAAATAAAATACTTAGTACTTACTGATTATTCAAATTTATCCAGGAAGTGACTCGGGTGTAATCTTTACTGTAACGCTTATAATCACACTTTATATTTAGCCCAACAATTATAATCTTTCAAAAAGCTGTCGCAAGAACTTTGATGATTGTGAACAGAACAACTCACCTATCGCTTTTATTTAATGAAATAAAAATACTTATATTTGATACATTTATGTGTACAAAGCTCTGTGCAGGTTCCTTTAAGGCGGTTTAATTTTAGAAACAAGTCAGCAGTGATTGTTGCTCAAACAAAATTAACTGTTCATCGAAAATCTTTTACCGTAAATCCACCCCGTATGTTTAATAAAATCTTAGAGATGTTTGTTTGTTATTTAGTGAGTTACAGGGTGGATAATCTAATATTCAGAACAGATCTGTGAAGTTGACACACCAATAACAGGCTACCCATTTCAAAATTAGGAAAATCATCAGTTTTGCTAAAACCGACATTAGTCTGGCTTTTACAAGTCATAAATAAATATAATTCATTATTGATGGCCTAACCTTCCAAGGGCTCATGCAAAATTAAAAGTCAAAACTTTTGTAATGTAAGTCAATTCTATTTCATTAATTTCTGGTTGTATTGGTAAAGAAAACGTTAGTTTCGCGTTTATATGAGTTTTGTAAATGTGCCTGTATGCGTGGACCAACTTCACGTTTTCTTTAAGACTGTCACAAAGACAATTTAAAGTTACGAAAATCGTTAGTTTTGTTTAGTTTTGCTAAAACCCGCGTTAGTTTCGGATAGTTTAAGTTTCGCATTCCTTATTAATTTTATAGGAGCCTGAGTGGGTGAACAAACTTCACATTCTTTTAAGAATGTTTCAAAGGTTATTTGACCACGTAAATCTTAGGTTTCAATTAGTTTTGTTGTACAAAAAATTGGTTCACACCAACATTTAATGAAGGCATGACAAGTGCCCGTGAATCGTTAAACTGTTTTAGTAATTAATTATATAAATAAAGAATATATTAATAAAAGCGAGGGTAACTAAATAATCATTCTGGTGATTTTCCGTTTGCGAATATGAAAAAAGCATCCCCTAATTCGATTCGTCCTATTGAAATGAACGGTGGTTAACAAACGTGTCATCCAAAAGAGCCAAAAATAAAAACTTTATTCAAATAGCCATTTTTTTAAACTTAATCTTTGCTTTAGTAGAGACATTTTTATGGAAATAATTAGAATTATTTCCTTCACCCAGACTTGGAACACTGACAGTGAACTGTAGAACACGCTTTGGAGGGTTTTGATGCCCTGAACATATACACGTTTTTCCCTAAAGTTGCCATATTTCAGTGAATGTTTTTTACATGAAGTTATAGTTTATGAGTTTTTAAATTGTATTTGTACATTTAGAACGATGAATTTAAAATTTTAAATTTGAATACGAAGATGAAGTCAGAATTTCAATATTTTTTTAAGACTTGAAAATAATTAACGTTTTAAAACTGTTCAACTGATATTGCCGCTATTACAACAAATGCATTTTTTAAAAAAATTGATTAAAATGAATACAAAATTGCTTGAAATAAACTATAAAACTTGTCATGAAATAAATAAAAAATAGCGTTGAAAATGTGTAAATTTTTAAATATTTCTAAATATTCACACAATTTTATGAAAACATCATTAAATAACACACACACACACACACACACACACACACACACACATATATATATATATATATATATATATATATATATATATATATATACATAGGTTTGTACTTAGAATTACCATTAAATTCATTTTTGCTAAGAATTAAAAAATACATTATTTGTTTACTATGTCGAAATACTAATTGAAATTTAGAAACACTTACGCATACAGTTACTCTTATATGAAACCGAGTATAAATAAACAAAATAACATTAATTAAATCTACCAAATAATTTACAAAATATACATCCTTACGTATATGTATGTCAACAAAAATATGTTTGTTGTAAATGTAATAACATTTTTATGTTTGTTTATACATTAGTAAGAGCATATGACTTAAAAATAAATAGCTTACTTACAAAATCAGTAACAAAAATCAGTGTTTAAATTATCAATCAAAGAAAATTGCGTTTTTTAATAATAAGAAAAAACATACAAAACAAGAATAACAAATAATTTTTCTTTCAATATAATGTTGAGTTATTCGTAATTGTAAATACGTTTTATACTTCTACAATTAAAATACCAGAGTCTTTTTTTGTTTCATTAACTGAAATTTATTACTAATTTACTAAGGCAGTTATGAGGTATGAATTACTTAACGAGAACTCAGTGATAAAAATCAGTTTATTCGTCATCCACTCACTGTTACTGTTGTCTTGATAACTGTAAAATGATGTAAAAAAACTAACTTTGAGTAATGGAAGAAATTACTTTCACTAATGTAGAATTATTCGCACTTGTAAAAATTTAAAGTTATACAATTTTATAAATTTAAAAGAAGTTTTATTCTAGAGTAACTAATCTGAATGGTTTGTATGTGTTGCGTTTTATTATTATAGAAGCGCAAAATAGAAATTATTTAAAAAGTACATTATAACCTTAATAATTCAGTGATGAAATTCAGTTTATAATCATCAATACCCTTATTATTTGTTCCGGTAACTGTCATCGACTCAATACATAGCAACCGAGTTACACAACCTGGACTTACTTAGAAACGTCGAAAAACATCCAAGATATATTTCCAAACGTCTCACCTGGTTTTCAAACAACATACTGTACTGCGAATCAAGTACATATTTTCTTGTCAACCAATACTCTCTTCTGAGTGGTTAGCAGTGCACGCGAATCTCGGGCTAAATTCGTTTCTGTCCAGGTATGACTGGCTACGTACAACTTCCCATTTCCCGTACACAATAGCTTCATCCTGATTGCTACGTTCTTTCTTGGTAATGTCACCAACGGTTGCAAGAAAACTGTTAAATGTCTAATTTTATAGTTGAATTTATGACTTTGTTAATTAGCACCGCTCATGGCGACGAGGGCTCTATACGTTACAAAACTCAAATTTAAGTACATTCTATTCCTACCGTAAGATAAAAGATTTATGATTTGCATCTGTCTTTAGGCACACCCTAATATTTTACGATGTTTTTAAGACATTTTAAGCGTGAAAAAGGAAAATAGCGTGTATTGATTTCTGAACATAGCTGCAATACTAACTTGTTGCTATATTAAAACTTTTTGTATGTTCTAAAGTTTATTACAATCGTTCGAAACCCGAAAGATCGAAGAATTACTTCACATTATTACAAGTAGAGGTATAAAAATCATGCACACGTTACATCGACAGATTATTGGCCAGTGATAAAAGTACGTAATTCGTCATATAACAATACTTAATCTGTTGCGGTAACAATGAAAAATAAGCTATCTATATCTAGTTCTTGAAAAACACACACACACACACACACACACACACACACACACACACACACATATATATATATATATATATATATATATATATATATATATTGACTTGTACTGAGAATTACTATTAAATTCGTACTTCCTAAGAATTAAAAAACACTTTTTTTACAGTATCAAAATACTAAGTGAAATTTAGAAACACTTACGCATACAGTTACTCTTATATGAAACAGAGTATAAATAAACAAAATAACATTAATTAATTCTACAAAATAATTTACAAAGTATACGTCCTAACCGATATGTAAGGATAAAGAAACAAATATATATTTGTTGTAATTGTATTACAATATTTCAGTTTGTCATTACATTAATAAGAGCATATTACTTAAAAGTAAATAGCTTACTTACAAAATCTGTAATAAAATAATTTTATTAAATATCAATTAAAGATAATTACGTTCTTTGTAATAATAAGAAAAAACATGCAAAGCAAGATTAACAAATAATGTTTCTTTAAATATCATGTCGAGTTATTCGCAATTATAAATACGTTTAATACTACTACAATTTTAAAATACCAGAACGTTTTTTGGTTGCATGAAATGATATTTATGACTGGTTTACTAAGGCCTAATGAGATATGAATTACAAAACGACCTTAATAACTCAGTGATAAAAATCACTTTATTCGTCATTCACTGAATGTCACTTCTGAACTACATGGACCAAACGTTCTGAGACCATGTGGTCAATCCTCTCCTCGTGCGTCTGGCCGCCCAAAGAATCCTTGCGCCCGTCGCCGACCACTGAGGCTCTCACCCAATTGAGAAATACGTTGAAATTCACAACTGCTGGCTTATCATGAATTTGCGGTGAATATCATGAGTTTTTTATTAATTTATTAAGTTATAAAATAGAATAATTTACATTGTAGGCTTGAGGCGCTAGTAAGAAAATGTTTATCTCGTCATCTACTCACACATTATTGTTTCTGAAACGATGTAATTATATTTAAACATTTTAAAATAACGTTACATTCGTCCAAAAGTGCAAAACTATTCAGGTGGAGAAACAGGTTAACCTCAAGTGTGTAATGAAGCTGAGGAAACTATTATAGAATCTCATGTCACGTTAAAAGAAGTGTACGGAAATGATTTTTTATTGCGCAAACACGTTTTTGAGGCTATATTCAGTATATTGATCTGAATTCCCTAGCTTCGACAATTCTGCATTAGCTGACGTGTTTCGGAGAACTTCCATCTTCTGAAACTATATCTTTACTCTAAACTCTAACACTCTATACTAATCTATACTTTATATAGAGAGTATAGATATAGTTTTTGAAGATGGAGGTTCTCCGAAACACTTCAACGAAAGAAGAATTGACGAAGCTAGGGAAGGCAGGTCATTACACTGGACATAGTGTCAATAATCCTAGCAGAAAAAAAGAAGAATATAAAAAGAATTTCAAGTTTTTGAGTGTATAAAGGTGTAATACGGTGTAAAATGTGTACGCAGAACGTGAAACGAATGACAAAATAACGCGCCTTGGACTACCCTACGTATCAAGAACAGACAACATCCAGGAAATTTCTAAATTGTTCCACGAAAAAAGTGGTATGTGTGAGTTTCCGAGCTCTTGTCGAAGACTCAGGAATTAATAAAGAGTATAATATTATACACAAGAAAACGTATTTGAGATGTACATTATTTTGTATAAATACTGAATTTTAGCACTCAGTTTTTTTTTTAAATTAGGAGAAACACGTATTGCCGAATTCAACTGACATTTGTTTTTACAACAAAAAAAAAATAATATTTCAACCTTTCAAAATAATAACAAAATAATTACCTAATATTAAAATATTATCTTAAAGTTTTTAAGTAAATTATACCTTTAACAGAATTACAAGTATCAAAATTTCATTAACAATAATATTCGTTGTATACACTAAAGATTATTACAAACGTATGAAACTCGAATGGTTAAAACATACATTGCACACTTACTAGAACAGTAATAAAATTCAATTTTTACTCATTATTTGTCATGTTAAACTGTTTTCTTGTTAACAACAATTAGAAAATTAGAAGATCCAAATTCATGTACTTGAATAAAGAAAGGAATTATTTCCCGAAATATCATGATGAATTTTCTTTAAACTGTAAAATCAATTCTTACACTTTAAATACTTTTATCTCCAAATTTATTATGTAATCATTTTATTAAAACACAAATCTACTTTCTCTTGTATTTATTAATGATTATTGTTTTCTTAGAACAAATCCTAAATTCTTTCATGATTTACATTTTACATATAGAGAATAATAGCCAGTGAAAACATATTTGTTAATCCGTCTTCAGATTCTGTTTTAATAGCAATGTATTAAGCTATAAAATTTGTTTGGAAATTTATAGGCGATAAACCTGAATATCCAAACAATCCTAACCATTTCCAAAAACTAAATTTTATGAAATCTAATCAACAAAGGCAATTTTGAAAAATTTCAAATAAAAAAACTATTGAAAATTTTAGTTAGTACAGATGGACACTTCCGGATGTCAGACAAGAACATTGTCAGTCAAAACAAACTTTATTAGACAAAAGGAAAACCAGTAGGTTATGATAATTACTATCATTCAAGAGATCAATTGTCTGAACAAACGACAATTACTTATGTAATTGTATCTATGACAATACTTATGAAAACTAATTACTTATCTGACAATAATTTTTAGTTGTAATTTGATAATAACAAATAGTTTGTAGTCATTTCTTTTATATTGGATTATAATACAAAGGTATTTTAAATACTATATTAAACTTGTTCTTTAATTTGTATTAAAGTTTTTTGCATTTTCAAAAACACCTAATATAATACATTACAAAATAATAACGAAATTATATTGTACACGGATTTCCCTAAATAAAACTAATATTAAATTGGACATAACGACTAAATTATAACAACAATTTAATTGTTATATGTGTGATGGATTATTGCTGACGAATGACACTCATGTTTAAAATTTGAATTACGTACGTCTTAAGAGAGTGATTCGTTATGAAATGTAATAACATAAAAAAATTATATTATACCTGAGTAAATATAAAAAAATGGGTTCTACTTAATATTGATTTGTTTATATTTTTAATGACTTGAAAATATTAAAATTAAACATTTTCACATTTCGTGTATTTCCATTTATAATTTCAAAGTAATAATTGTTTTAATTCGGCAACCAGTAATTACTTTATAATCGTTTTATTGTAAATTAG
Source organism: Callitettix versicolor (assembly GCA_022606455.1). Taxonomy (NCBI): domain Eukaryota; kingdom Metazoa; phylum Arthropoda; class Insecta; order Hemiptera; family Cercopidae; genus Callitettix; species Callitettix versicolor. The sequence continues at coordinate 29,657 of JAJIZJ010000238.1, read as the reverse complement.
ACCTTAATGTTATTATAAAGAAAGCGAACTAATCATTTTTTATCACTGACTTAGTAAAATTTTACTTAAATTTTTTAACAATTTCAGTTTCAAAGCCAGTATTTCACCATCGCACATGGAAGCAATATTGTTGTTTTTAAAATTGTCAAAATTATAATTTTTTTCACTATTGTTATATATATATATATATATATATATATATATATATATATATATATATATATATATATATGTTATATAGTGTAATTTAAGTTAAGACAATGTACAATGTCAACGAACGATATATAATCCTGCAGATGTTCATTTCCTGGAATAGCTATATCAGCTTTTTCTCATTGCATTGTAACAAAGCTTTTGTTAAGTTAGTTGAGTCTGATCCAGTGTGTGAACAACACTGTACAACAGGTTACCTCTAGGCATAAGAGTTACACCTATTTATTGTAATTATTATAATAAACGGTTTTGTAAAATTCAAGTTTGAGTTTTTTAAAAACCAATCGATCGGAACCAACGACATAACTGGCGCAGTCGGTAGGACACATCGGGAAAATTAGTGTATATAATTTTTTTCAGTTTCAACTTTTAACCGAAGTGTCGAACAAAAGACCAACCGTTTAATTTAATAAGCGTATATTATTAAATTGAACACAACCAACCAGCAAAGTGAATATTTGCAACCGTAGAGTGAACATCTACATCCGAACCGAAGTGAAGTGAAATAATTGTGTAAAAGTTCAGTGCATCGCGCAATGAGCATAGAGTTTTGGATTTTGTAAGTAATACAAAGAAGAATAACCTTTGTGAATCTGTATACATTATCCTTAGTTATTTATAACATTTTAACTTTAAATAATAATTAAATTAAAAATTTACAATGGCAACTCCTGTTTTAAAGAAGGAATATCTAGATATGATTCCAGAATATTCTGGAGAACCTACAATGTTAAGTAGATTCATATCAATTTGTGACAAAGTAGTTGCTAAATTTTATGTAGCTAGTAATCCCGAAGACCTTCAAAATGAATATTTGATGTCAACGATTTTAGCTAAGTTAAAAGGATCTGCTTTAGAATTAGTTGTAAGTTCTAATAGCTATGCTTGGTTAGATGTAAGGAAAACACTTTTATCTTGTTATTCAGACAAAAGAGATTGCTTTACATTAAATCTCGAAATGGCTGAACTAAAACAAGAAGTCATTGAATCACCATTTAAATTTTATGACAGAATACAAAAATTGTTAAACTTGCAAATAGCATATTTTGTAAATAAAGAAGTAGGCAACCATTTGGTACTATGCGAGTACGTTCAAAAATTAGCTATACGAGTTTTATTAAGAGGGCTACAGGAACCATTAGGTTCTCTTATGAGAACGAAAAATCCCACAACTTTGGGTGAGGCACTTAACATGCTAACGAACGATTTTCAATTTAAAAATAATAAAATGTTTTCACAACCAAACAAGCATATAGGTGTTCCTAAAAGTCAAAATAATTTTGTACGCAGACCGACAAATACTGAACAACCAGAGTTTAACCAAACTCCTAGACAAACATACCGACAACCTAATCCTTTTTATAAACCGCCCTTTGCTAACTACGGTCACCAACAGCGAAGTCCGTTTATGAACAATGGAAATCAAAAACCCATTGTATCACCCCAAAATAAAACATATACACCTACTCCTATGAGTATTTCTACTAGGCAAACACATGGACAAAATTCTAAACTTTTTCAAATGACAGGACAAAACACTGAAACGAGCGATAACAGCGTTGAACAGACTATACCAGATCTAGATATGTTTGTAACAGACGAGAATTCGGAAGAACTATGTTTTGACTACAACCACACTGACGAAGACTGTGAAGATAACCACTTTACTTCACAACCAGAAGAGAATAATTTTTTTAGAGATGACCAACTCAGGAACCGATTTTCGATAATGAATCTGAGGAGTGATAACAATCAGTTACATTTTATATACGATCCGAATACTAACTTTAAAATATTAATCGACACAGGTAGTACACGATCTTTTATAAGAAAATCATTAGGCCTAGAATGTTTTAAAACAAGTATAATTAAAGAACCCTTTGAAGTAACCACTGCACATGGCGTTTCAAGAGAAAACTTTAGTTGTAAAGTACCTTTGTTATTTAAAAAGGCAATGAAATTTTACCTGTTTGACTTCCATAAACAATTTGATCTATTGCTAGGTTTGGATAACATTAAAGATTTGGGAATACATTTAGATTTTATAAATAATAAGCTAATCTTGTGTGGTAAGAAGATTCCTATTCATTATTTTAACACGGAAGAAGACGTATCACAAAAAAGAACAGACTGTGTTAAACAACAAATTTCAAGTTACATAGTACAAGCTAGAACCTGTCAAATTATGAAAATTTCGGTAAATAATATAAATAACGGTGAAGGAGTGTTAACATATAAACAAATAAATGGGTTAGAAATTCCTTAATGTTTAGTAACAATACGTAACGACGTCTTGTTTAGTAACAATTCCTTAATGTTTAATATAGCTCTTTGTCCCATTACTAACAAAACGACAAGAAATATTAAATTGACTATAAATGAAAGATTTAAACTATCCGCGTAGTTTCGGATAGTTTTAAAAGAGAAGTTAATTTCGCATTCCTTATTAATTTTATACGAGCCTGAGTGGGTGGGCAAACTTCACGTTTTTTTAAGAATATTCCAAAGGTAATTTAAAACTAAGCCAATAGTTAGTTTCAGTTAGTTTTGATTTAAAAAAAATTAGTCCACACTAACATTTAATGTTGGCATGACAAGTGCCGTGAAACGTTAGACCGTTTTAGTAATTAATTACATAAATAAAAAAATATATTAATAAAAGCGAGGGTAACTAAATAATCAATCTAGTGATTTTCCGTTTGCGAATATGAAAAAATCATCCCCTAATCCGATTCGTCCTATTGAATAGTACGGTGGTTGTCAAGAGTGTCATCCAAAAGAGCCTAAAATAAAAAATAGAAAATTGAAGTTTATTCAAAGAGCGATTTTTTTAAACTTAAGCTTTTCTTTGGTAGAGACATTTTTATGGAAATAATTAGAATTAAATTATTTAAACTAAATTAGAATCAAATTAGAATTAAACTCTCGAGCTTGCCTTTTCTAAACATGTATTATTTTAACTAACGTTACATTAAACTTGGTACCATACTTAAATAAAGATAATATTTATTTAAAAATATAACAAGTTAAATAATATACAAAGTTTCCTTAAAAAAACTACAAATACTCCACTAATGTGAACAATGGCCTTGCATTTCGTTGCAAATTAAGGGTGTCAGGTTTGTATGTTGTTGTCTCTAAATCGATATAAAGACGCTCGAATTTTGAACTCCACAATTATTTATTTTCTAAATCCAGCAACTGCATTTCAAAGTTACCAATATCAATATTAAAGGGCGAAAAAGTTATTTCTGTTACAGTGGCATTCAGAAGTTTTCTCATTTCTCATCTCTTACAAGTCGAGTTAATAAATAATATTCCGTGCCTGCACTAAACATTTCGTGGAAGAGCAGCAGCCAAGGAGTCAAAGATCCGCGGTTTGCCGGCCACTGGACTAGAACGATTAAAATGTACAAGAACATAGCTACGGGAAAAATAAAATTTTAACAAATAACTTGGATTAATTGTTTTTTTTTGTTTTTTTAAAGGAAAGATAATAGTTTTAACCCAATTTAGGCTATGTAGGTCCATTTTGAAATCCTTCCTTAGTTAGCATCTACTATTTGACCCAAACATAAGATTGGACTAATTCGAATGGACAGTTAGGCTAATTCGTCTGCATTAGCCCAAGTGTGCACAATAGTCGGACGTTAAACACCAAAAAAAAAATATATATATATAACCCAAAGAACGTTGTAAACATTCATATTGCGCTTCTAGAGATGGCCTATTTTAAAGAAGTCTTGATACCACTCTTTTGGTAGTTCATCTAATGCATTTGCTAGCATTTCATTTTCACTTGGATTTTTATTTAGATATATATTCTTATTTCTTATTGTTTTTATTTTATTTTTATGATCAACATGTCAGGCTGAAATTATTAATCTTTATTAAATGTACTTCCTATTACATTACATAAGATAATCAATAGTAACCCTTTATTTACCCCGATCATATAACCCTTCAATTGACTTTAGGTTCGTTTAGTTTGGCGTTAATTTCTAACTTTCGGGATTAAGTTCAAGCCTTAGAAGTAAATTTTGGAAAATATTTATATGTTTTGTAGAGTATTTATCATAAAGGTTCAGCAATACCGTTTTATTTGCCAAAGCTATCAGAAACTAACGTCGATTTTAGCAAAACTAACGAAATAGAAGTAATTTAAGTAATAAAAATTTTGACTTTTAATTTTGGGTAATCTCGTGGGAAATTAGGCCACCCATAATGTATGTAATTTATTTCAGTCTTCTAAGACAAACGTAAACACACATTAATGAAATCCTAACGATTTGCATAATTTTGAAGTGAGTGAGTGTTCTATTATGGGTGGGTCAACATTCCAGACCCTTTCCGAACAGAACTGTGAAACGCTTATTAAAGTGATACTCTTTACATTTTCTACTTTTTACATTTAAATTTATTTATTTGGTTACTCTTGTGTTATGGCAAATTTGCCTAATTTTCTGATCTCGTTCATCCTTTGTCACAATTCATGAATTTGTATACGAAATTGACGCAGACCTACGCTTGCTTGTGTTTAGTTCGTTTACTCATTAGGCCCCCACACCGTAACATGAACTATTTAAAAAACAATTTTACAATAAAATCATAGGATAATTATTAATAATGTAAATATAATTAAAAAATAGGATATTAAAGAACAGATAACTTAAGCCGAAGTTATTTTACAGTGATTTTCTTTCGTAAGACTACAAGAAAATACAAAAAATTCAGTAATTCTCATTTACAAGTTTTTTGTTATAATTTTTACTTTCAAAACGTCCTTTGTCCATCGGATGACGAAATCGAGATTTTTATTTATATATATTCTTTATACATAACCTATAGAAAATATAAGCGTATTTGTAACCAAGACTTCCTATAAATAATAAATATTTGAGTTTAAATATGTGGTTTATAATCAAAATGTCTTTTTTCCAACCAACTTAGAAAAATGGACGCTTAGAATTAACTACTAAAGGTTCAGTTTTTGTTTTCAAAATGACCTTCAATACTTTAATACGTGAATGGTGTTTGTGCACTTTAGTTTCAAACTATCTTTTGTCCACTGAGATGTCAACATTACAACCTTTGGAATAATACTAAAAATAATATTAATTCAGTTTTTATCTCTTTGTTTTGTGCGTATTACGCATTTTTTGTTTAGAAATTACGCATTTAAGGCATCCGAATTTTGTGTTATATATTAAGTATTTTTATTATTTTCATAGTACCGTGATTTTTTTTAGATTTTAGCAATTTTACTACTGAATAGGCTTATTTAAATTTTATATGACTTTTTATTATTATTATGTTACCTAATAAATATAAATATAATATTGATTTTCTTAAACAATGGTCTAAATTTTGACAATAACTAAATATTTTTGCTGACCTATTTCACTTAAACAACAATTATTATTTTAAATTTTAATTTATATTTTGTATTTTATTAGTGTTTTAATAATATTTGTATAAATAAGTGATATATTACTATGGTTTTTGCTGTACAGTGCCAAATGCTAACATTTTTTAAACAAACTGTCCTTTGTCCATTATTTTTATTTTCGAAACGTCTCTTGTCCACCATTCAGATTCAAAATATCCCTTGGCCATAGAGATTTATTTATTTCTATGTTCAGTAGAGATTTATTTCATTCAACACGTGTACATTAAGGTTGTGCGATCTGTCTACTGACAAAGCTTTGTCCGGCTCCATGATCGCAGCCACTCGCTCTAGGAGCTGTTTTCTGCCAGTCGAACATTTCCTCCTGCCGCTTTGTGTTTCGTGGTTCCCCTTCACGCTCCACACTTTTCTTGGTTCCTTCGGTAACTGAGGCTTTATCAGACCTTGTGCTTACTTGGAGCATTTTTTCAAAGGCTATTTGGGAAGCAAATTTCTAAATATGCTGCTTTGTTTAAAATAAAAACATTTTAAATTTATTAAATTTTTGTTCTACAATAAAAATACAAAATGAAAAGCCGTGAATTTTTGTAAGTTTTTACGCAATACTTTCTATAAAATTTGATTTCGCTATCGTAATCAGTATTAAAAACTGTATAAATTAGCATTTAAACATTAAAATTGCATTAAATGAAAATAAAATGTAAAATAAAAATGCAAAATGAACCGCGACGTCAGGATTTGTGTGCATTTGTGTACAGATAAATATGATTAGAGTAATAAACCTTGAACATTGATGATGTAATAAAAGCTTCTAAAATTTAAGAACCTGCCGAGTATGCTGATCAGAACGATCACTGTTCGTATAGGTAAAAGGCAATTTGATGATGTAAACCAAATTAATCAGCACGACGAAATAATTATATTGTGTATGATTAGGCTATGTTCAGTATAATGATCTGCCTTCCATAGCTTTGTCAATTGTAATATCGTTGACACGTTTCGGAGAACCTCCATCTTCAAAAACTATATCTATACTGGTCACAAATATTACGACCCGTCCTATTTATAATTTTCCATCTCCACCTCGTACCCCTCCTCTATTCAATACGTGTACATTAAACCTTACGTGCTCGCTTCTGATTGGCTCTTAAAAATCATACGTTTGGCTCACTTCTGATTGGCTCCTTTCAAACTTTCTCTTCAACGGTCGTTCCTCCTGTTATTTTTTGAAAATTTTTAGATTTTTAAACGTAATATTTGCTTGCGACGATATCTGTTCATTTATTATGTTTTCTCCCTTTAATTTAGATTTAAACATTTCCAAGTTCTCTAAAATGTTCTAAGAAAAGAATAATTGCCGAAGATTGTAGAATATTTTCTTTTGTTATTGAGAATTTATACACTTCTATAATGCTTGAAGAAACCATCAAAATTATAAAAGAAAAATTAGATAAGAATTGTCAAAATAAAAGGTTAAACAACGAAAATATTAATGCATTAACGGTTATTTTATTAAATCAAAACCAGTTTATATTTAATAATAAAATATATACGCCAAAAGATGGGTTAGGTATGGGGAATCCACTGTCAGGGATCTTAAGTAAATTCTTTATTCAAGATTTTGAGCGAAAATATTAAATAAAGCGAAAATAGAATAGCGAAAATATTAAAGAAGTTTGAATGTGTGGAATATGTACGATATGCGGATGATTCACTAGTAATAGTTAAAGATCCAAAAGGCGATAAAGGGATGCTCATATTGGAAGAATTAATCGTATACACGAAAATTTAAAATTTACAATAGAAGAAGAGAAGAAAGGTAGTTTAAATTTTTTAGATTTAAGAATACAAAGGAAAGCACAAACATTTGAATTTGGAATATATAGAAAAGATACATACACAGATAATATAATTAACGCAAAGTCAAACAACCCATTAAAACATAAACTGGCGGCGTTTAGGCACATGTTCAATAGATTATTAAATGTACCACTAAAAAGGAAAGAATATAAAGAAGAATTGAATGCAATATTCCAAAAATCATTGAACAACTATTATGTTTTAAAAATTATAAAAAATCTGTTACGAAGAATTAAAAGGAAGAGAGAGGAATAAAACAGCGATAAAAGAGAGGATAAAAAACGAAAATGGTCTAAATTAACATATACGGGGAAAGAGGCATATAAATTTAAGAATTTGTTTAGAAAATATGATATAGATATAGCAATGGCTACAAATAATACGATAAGGAACAAACCGACAAATAATATAGAAGAAAAGGACAAATATAGTAAGAATGGGGTATACAGAATACAGTGTGGATGCGAGGCAGTCTACATAGGACAAACGGGACGAAAATTTAGAACTGGGTTTAAAGAACATGTAAGATCATTCAAATATGGCAACAATGATTATAATTATGCGTCACATTTAATAAAAGAGGGATACATACCTCGAGAAATAGAAAACTCAATGAAGGTCCTACATATGGTAGAAAAAGGAAGACTTATGAACATTTTAGAGAACATGGAAAATTTTAAATCTAAATTAAAGGGAGAAATCATAATAAATGAACAGATATCGTCGCAAGCAAATATTACGTTTAAAAATCTAAAAATTTTCAAAAAATAACAGGAGGAACGACCGATGAAGAGAAAGTTTGAAAGGAGCCAATCAGAAGTGAGCCAAACGTATGATTTTGAAGAGCCAATCAGAAGCGAGCACGTCAGGTTTAATGTACACGTGTTGAATAGAGGAGGGGGTACGAGGTGGAGCTACAAAACTATAAATAGGACGGTCTATAACATTGGTGACCAGTATAGATATAGTTTTTGAAGATGGAGGTTCTCCGAAACATGTCAACGAAAGTAGAATTGACGTAGCCAGGGAAGGCAGATCATTATACTCAACATAGTGATAATAATCCTAGTAGAAAAGAAGAAGAATATAAAAAGAATTTATTTATTTTTTAATAAAATAAAAGTGTAAAGGGCTTTACTTTTGATTTAAAATTACCCAGACACATAAAGTATAATTCAAACACTTATTTTACCTTATATTCAAAACATTTTCCACTTGAAAATGTTGTTTGTGATTTCCTGAAAATTGTCAACAATTGACGTAGGATATTTTGAAATTAGAGTCCTTAAACATACAAATTTATTTTAAATTAAATAAATTCACTCACCAAGTACGAAACTATTCTCTGATGCGGAATCTGAAACACATAAAGCAATGTTGTCAAATTTACTGGAAGATATGTTTACAGCTAGCAAGCAAATATGGTTGATTATATTCATCTATACCGACAAATTAACAAAAATTTAATATTTTTCGTAGTTGTTTTGGATTTTTTATATGATTGATGCCAAGACATTACAGGGTTCAGATGTTACAGTCTTGTTGATAATTACATTACTAATATCAATAGTCGTCAAGTTTCTGATTTTCATAATTTATTATTCGGAAACAGAAAAGAGAAAGTCTTTATATTATACAGATTTTCATGCATTCGGGGAAAGAAAACTGCAAAAATCAATCTAATTGTTTTTATTTATCAAGGTACAAATTTAATTTTTGTTCAATAAACGAGAATGGTAGAAAAAAGAATGTAAGGGGATATTATTGTTTCAACTGATACCTATAATTACATTTTTGACAGTCCAAATATAAAAAAAACCTCTCTTTAATTATTATGTTATTACTTTATATTATACAATTTTAATTCGGAATAATCAATTTGAAAAAAATATAAAATGTTTTATTCATATTAAAACTTGCAAATAAAAATTTATTACATTAGTTATAAAAAATATAAAATGGTGAATTTTGCAGCTCAAAATATTGATTTTTAATAAAATAATATTACAAAAATTAGTGTAAATATGTGCTTATAAATCAATATTATAGGATGAATATTACAAATTATTTTTTATATACAATACGATTGTGGATTTAACAACCTTTCTGCTTTGTATTTTATGATATAAAAAAGTCTGAAAACAGTTAAGCTTATTTCCCCCTCAACTATGTAATAAAAATTATGTAAAAAAATTCGTAAGTGAAAATTTTTGTTTTTTATTATATAAACGTCTTATTATTTTGTTTATATTTAGTGAATGAATACTGAAAAAACAAGGAAAAATTGAATAATACCTAGAATAAATAAGAACATAATAAAAGTTTTAAAAAATAGTTTTCACTGTGTTTAATTATAAATTTTTATTAAATGGTGGAAGATTCAACAAAATAAAATCTCCAATTAATATTCTTCTTTCAATAAAAAACGGTCCTATAATATTATTTTTATTCCCGGATTTGAAATTAAAAAAAATTCTTTCGAATTAATAAAACATTAATTTTCAAAAAATATAATATTAATATATTTTTTTGAATATTATTGTTAATATATCCCAATCAAAAATTAAAAAATATAAATTAAAAAACATATGTGCCTAGATAAATTTTTAAAACTAAAATTTTAATCATAATAAAAATAGCTACTAAACATCTACTGCGTGATTATAAAACATATTAAATGGTAGGTTTTCCAGATCAAATATTTCTCTTTAAATAAAGTAATATCAAACAAAAATATAAATATAAGCTCATAAATCTATATTATAGGATGAATATGATGAATATTTTTAATATAAAATATGATAATGTTTTACCAAATCTAACTGCTTTGTATTTTGACATAAAAGTTTCCCAAAACTGATAAGCTTATTTTACTCCCAACATTGTAATAAACATTTGTAAAAGAATTCATATGTAGAAATTTTTGTTTTTTATACTATTTTATTTTTTTATTATTTTGTTTATATTTCTCGTGAATTACATTTGAAAAAATCACAGTAAAATAAATTATTACGTAGAATAAATAAGAACATAATAAAAGATTTAAAAAAATATATAAATCGTTCACAAATTATCTTTACAATATTTAGTTATACATTTATCTTAAATGATAGACGTTTCATCAAAAGATATCTAAAATTAATTTTTTCTTTCAATAAAAAAATGTTCTGTATGTTTATTTTTATTCTTGGATTTGAAATCAATAAAAAAATATTTTTCGAATGAATATAAAAACTAAATTTTCAACAAATAAAATAATTATAATTTTTTTGGAATATTATGGCTAATATAGCCCAAAAAAATTAAAAAATTAATGAAAAAACGTATAAATATTTACAGATTGGCATTGAAAAAATATAATTTATCTTTTAAAATAATTTTAAAATACATCAAGTGTTTAGGTACATTTTTAAAACTAAAATTCTAATCATACTAAAAATAGCTACTGAAAATCTACTGCACGAGTTTTAAAAAATATTAAATCGTAGGTTTTCCAGCTCGAAATATTGACTTTTATGTAAAATTATATAATAAATAATTGTAAGTATTTGCTCATACTTCAATATTACAGGATTTATATTATAAATATTTTTTTATAGAATATGATGGGTGTTCAACAAATCTGTGTGCTTTGTGTTTTGACACAAAAATTTTCCAAAACTGATAGGCATACATCACCCTCAAATGTGTAACAAAAATGTGTAAAGGAATTCATATATGAAAATTTTTGTTTTTTAGTTTTTATTGTTTTATTATTTTGTTTATATATTTTACGTGAATTAAATTTGAAAAAATCACAGTAGAATAGAATATTAAGTAGAATAAATAAGAACATAATTATTGTTTTTAAAAATATTTAAATCTATCACAAATATTCATTACTGTATATCTATACATTATTTTTAAATGATAGACGATTCATCAAAAGAAATCTACAATTAATTTTTTCTTTCAATAAAAAGAAGTATCGGTATTTTAATTTTTTTTCCTAATTTGAAAACAATAAAAAAATTTTTCGATTGAAAATAAAAACTAACTTATCAACAAATAAAATAATTATTAAAATTTTTGAATATTATTGCTAATATATCCCAATCAAAATTAAAAAATATAAATGAAAAAACATAAATATTTACAATTTGCATTGAAAGAATATAATTTAACTTTAATAAAATTTTAAAATACATCAAGTGTTTAGATAAAATTTTAAAACTAAAATTTTATTAATACTAAAAATAGCTACTAAAAAGCTATTGCATGAGATATAAAAAAATGGTAGGTTTTCCAGGTCAAAAGATTAACTTTTAAATAAAATAATATAAAAAAATAATTGTAAAAACATGCATATTAATCAATATTATAAGATGAAATTTTAAAATATTTTTAAAAATACAATACGATCGTGGATTAACAAACCTTTCTGCTTTTTATTATGACATAAAAATTTCACAGAACTGATAAGCTTATTTTACCCTCAACTTTGTCACCAAAATGAGTAAAAATATTCATAAGTGATAATTTCTGTTTTTTATTATTATAAAAATAGCTACTAAAAATCTACTGCGTGAGTATAAAACATAATAAATGGTAGGTTTTTAGCTCAAATATTTACTTTTAAATAAAACAGTGTAAAACAAATTAGAAATATGAGCTCATAAATAAATATTATAGGATGAATATAATGAATTTTTTTATATAAATAATATTTTTTTAACAAATCATTCTGCTTTGTGTTTTGACATATCAATTTCTTAAAAATTGATAGGCTTATTTTACCCCCAACTTTGTAATAAAAATTTGTAAAAGAATTCATATGTGAAAATTTTTGTTCTTTAGTATTTATTTTTTATTATTTTTTTTTATATTTCTCGTGAATTACATATGAACAAATCACAGTAAAATAGATTATTACGTAGAATAAATAAGAACGTAATTAATGTTTTAAAAAATACATAAATCGTTCACAAATTTTCTTTACAATTTTTAATTATACATTTATTTTAAATGATAGACGGTTCATCAAAAGATATCTAAAAATAATTGTTTATTTTAATAAAAAAAGGTTCTGTATGTTTGTTTTTATTATAGGATTTGAAATTAATGAAAAAACCTTTTTGGAATGAATATGAATAATACTATTTCACAAATATAATAATTATAAAGATTTTAGAATATTATTGCTAATATATCCCAATCAAAAAATAAAAAATACAAATAAATAAACATTTAAATACTTTCAATTTGGCAACGAAAAAATATAATAAAACTAATATAATTTTATAGTACATCATATGCCTAGATAAATTTTTAAAACTAAAATTTGTTCACAATAAAAATAGCTACTGAACATCCACTGCGAAAGTATAAAACATATTAAATGGTAGGTTTTCCAGATGAAATATTTCTCTTTAAATAAAGTAATATTAAAAAAAATTATAAATATGAGCTCATAAATCTATATTATAGGATGAATATGATGAATATTTTTTTATATAAAATATGATAGTGTCTTACCAAATCTAACTGTTTTGTATTTTGACAAAAAAATTTCCCAAAACTGATAAGCTTATTTTACTCCCAACATTGTAATACAAATTTGTAAAAGAATTCATATGTAGAAATTTTTGTTTTTTATACTATTTTATTTTTTTATTATTTTGTTTATATTTCTCGTGAATGTTTTAAAAAATATATAAATCGTTCACAAATTATCTTTACAATATTTAGTTATACATTTATCTTAAATGATAGACGGTTCATCAAAAGATATCTACAATTAAATTTTTCTTTCTATAAAAAATTTTCTTTTAATTTATGTTCTCTATGTTTATTTGTATTCTTGAATTTGAAATCTATAAAAAAATATTTTTCGAATGAATATAAAAACTAAATTTTCAACAAATAAAATAAATATAATTTTTTTGGAATATTATTTCTAATATAACCCAAACAAATATTAAAAAATATACATGAAAAAACGTATAAATATTTACAATTTGGCATTGAAAAAATATAGTTTATCTTTTATTATAATATTTAAATACATCAAGTGTTTAGATAAATTTTTAAAACTAAAATTTAAATCATACTAAAATAGCTACTAAAAATCTATTGCATGATTTATAAAATATATTAAATGGTAGGTTTTTGTAGCTCAATAATTAATAATAATTAATATTTGACTTAATAATTAATATTAATAATATTCCAGCTAAATAATTAATATTGACTTTGAAATAAAATAATTTAACAATTATTTGTGTATATGTGCTTATAAATAAGTATTATTGGATTAATATTATAAATATTGTTTTATATACAATATGATAGTGGTTTAACAAATATTTCTGCATTCGTTTTTGACATAAAAATTTCGCAAAGTAATAAACTTATTTTACCCTCGACTTTTTAACAAAACATTGCAAAAGAATTCATATGTGACAATTTTGGTTTTTAATATTTTATATTTTAATTAATTTTTTTATATTATTAGTGAAATATGTTTATACAAATCATAGTAAAATTGAATATTAAGTAGAATAAATAAGAACATAATTAACGTTTTAAAAAGTATATAAATCTTTCGAATATATTCCTTACTGTATTTAATTATACATTTATTTTAAATGACAGACGGTTTATCAAAAGAAATCTACAAATAATTTTTTCGTTCAATACAAATATTGTCTCTATACAAATATGATAGAGGTTTATCAAATCTTTCTGCTTTGTATTTTGTATTTTGAAAAAAAAATTTCCAAAATTGATAATCTTATTTTACCCCCATTTTGTAACAAAAATGTGTAGAAGAATTTATATGTGAAAATTGTTGTATTTATTATTTTATATTTTTATTGTTTTGTATATATTTTTCGTGAATTAAATTTGAAAAAATCACAGTAAAGTAGGATATTAAGTAGAATAAATAAGAACATAATTATTGTTCTTAGAAATATTTAAACATTTTCCCAAATATTGATTACTGTATTCAATTATACATTTGTCTTAAATGATAGACGGTTCATCAAAAAATATCTACAACTAATTTTTTCTTTCAATAAAAAAAGTGTCTGTATATTTATTTTTATTCCCGGAATTCAAATAAAAAAAAAAACTTCTTTCGAATTAATATAAAAATTTTCAACAAAAAAAAAAATAATAAAGATTTTGGAATATTATTGTTAATATAACCCAATCAAAAATTAAAAATATAAATGAAAAAACATATAAATCATTACAATTTGTCATTGAAAAAATACAATTTACTTTTATATAATTTTAAATTCAATAAGTGTTTAGATAATTTTTTAAACTAACATTTTATTCGTACAAAAAATAGCTACTAAAATCTATTGCATGAATTATAAAAAATTAAAAATGGTAGGTTTATTAGCTCAAAATATTAACTATAAATAAAATAATATAAAAAAATAATAGTAAAAATATGTTTATAAATCAATATTATAGGATGAATTTTATTAATATTATTTAAATACAATTGGATAGTGGTTTATGAAATCTTTCTGCTTTGTATTTTGAAATGAATATTTCCCAAAACTAATAAGCTCATTTTACATTCAATTTTGTAACAAAAATGTGTAAAAGAACTCATAAGTGAAAATTTCTGTTTTTTAGTATTTTATTTTTTTATTGTTTTGATTAATAAATTTGAAAAAATTACAGTAAAATAGAATATTAAGTAGAACAAATAAGAACATGATTAATGTTTTAAAAAATTAATAAATCTTTCATTTATTCTTTACTGTACCTAATTATATATTTATCTTAAATGATAAACGATTCATTAAAAGAAATCTACAATTAATTTTTTCTTTCATTAAAAAAAAGTTTCTGTATGTTTTTTCTTATTCCCAGATTTGAAATAAATGAAAATATCTTTTTCGAATGAATATGAATACTAATATTTCACAAATATAATAATTACAAAGATTTTAGGATATTATTGCTAATATATCCCAATCAAAAATTAAAAAATACATATAAATAAACATTTAAATACATACAATTTGGCAACGAAAAAATATAATATAACTTTAATATAATTTTATAGTACATCATGTGCCTAGATAAATTTTTAAAACTAAAATTTTAATCATAATAAAAATAGCTTCTAAACATCTACTGCGAAAGTATAAAACATATTAAATGGTAGGTTTTCCAGATCAAATATTTCTCTTTAAATAAAATAATATAAAATAAAATTATAAATATGAGGTCATAAATCTATATTATAGGATGAATATGATGAATATTTTTTTATATAAAATATGATAGTGTTTTAACAATTCTTTCTGCTTTTTTATTTTTACAGAAACATTTCCCAACACTGATAATCTTATATTACCCCCAAATTTGTAATAAAAATGTGTAAAAGAATTCTTATTTGAAAAATTTTGTTTTTTAGTATTTTATTTTTTTTGTCATTTTGTCTATATTTCTCGTGAATTGAATTTTAAAAAATCACAGTAAAATAGAATATTACGTAGAAAAAATAAGAGCATAATTAATGTTTTAAAATATATATATCATTCACATATTTTATTTTCTGTATTTAATTATAAATTTATCTTAAATGTTAGGCTTTTCATCAAGAGACATCTACAATTAATTTTTCTCTCAATAAAAATTTTCTGTATGTTTATTTTTATTTGCGGATTTTAAATCAATAAAAAACATTTTTCGAATGAATATAAAAATTAACTTTTCAACAAATAATATACGTATAAAGATTTTTTAATATTTTTGTTAATATATCCTAATCTAAACCTAAAAATATAAATACAAAAACATATAAATATTTATAATTTGTCATCGAAAAAATATAACTTAACTTTAATATGATTCTTAAAATTCTTCAAGTTTTTATATAAATTTTTAAATCTAAAATTGTACTCATACTAAAAATTACTACTAAACTAATTGCATTAATTATTAATGCATTAAAAAAAATTGCATTAATTATAAAAAAAAATACAAAAACATATAAATATTTATAATTTGTCATCGAAAAAATATAACTTAACTTTAATATAATTCTTAAAATTCTTCAAGTTTTTATATAAATTTTTAAATCTAAAATTGTACTCATACTAAAAATTACTACTAAACTAATTACATTAATTATTAATGCATTAAAAAAATTGCATTAATTATAAAAAATATTAAATGGTTGCTTTTCCTACTCAAAATATTGACTTTTAATAAAATACAATAAGCAGATAATTGTAAAAATATGCTTATAAATCAATATTATGGGATGAATATATATAATAAATATTTTTTAAAATACAATATGATAGAAGTTTATAAAATCTTTCTGCTTTGTATTTTGACATAAAAATTTCCAACAACTGATAAGCTTACTTCACCCTCAAAGTTTTAAATAAAAATATGTAATAGAATTCATATATAAAAATTTTTTTTAATTTTTTATTTTTTTATTATTTTGTTTATATTTTACGTGAATTAAATTTGATAAAATCACAGTAAAATAAAACATTAAGTAGAATAAATAAGAACATAATTATTGTTTTTTTTAAATATATTAATCTTTCACAAATATTCATTACTGTATTTAATTATACATTAATTTTAAATGATAGACGATTCATCAGAAAATATATACAATTAATTTTTTCCTTCAATAAAAAAAGGTTCTGTATGTTTATTTTTATTCCCGGATTTGAAATCAATAAACAAATTATTTTTTAATTATTATAAAAATGAATTTTCAACAAATAAAACAATTATAAAGATTTTTGCATATTTTTGCTAATATATCCCAATCAAAAATTAAAAAATAAAAATTAAAAAACATATAAATATATACAATTTGGCATTGAAAAAATATAATTTAACATTAATAAAATTTTAAATACATTACGTGTTTAGATAAATTTTTAAACTAAAATGTTAATCATATTAAAATAGCTACAGAAAATCTATTGCATGAGTTATAAAAAATATTAAATGGTATGTTTTCAGCTCAATATACTGCCTTATAAATAAAATAATTTAAAAAATAATTGTAAATATGAGCTTATAAATCAATATTTTAGGATGAATATTATAAAAATTTTGTTATTTACAATATAATAGTCTTTTAACAAATCTTTCTGCTTTCTATTTTGACATAAAAATTTCCCAATACTGATAAGCTTATTTTATCCTCAAATATGTAACAAAAAATGTCAAAAATAATTAATTTAAAAATAATAAGTGAAGATTTTTTTTTTTTATTTTTTATTATTTTTATTATATTTTTCGTGAATTAAATTTGAAAAAATCGCAGTAAAATACAATATTACGTAGAATAAATAAGATCATAATTAATTTTAAAAAAATATATAAATGCTTCACAAATATTCATTCTGTATTTATTTATACATTATTGTTAAATGATAGACGATTCATCAAAAGAAATCTACAATTAATTTTTTCTTTCAATAGAAAAAAGGATCTGTATGTTTATTTTTATTACCGGATTTGAAATCAATAAAAAAACATTTTTTGGATAAATACAAAAACTAATTTTTCAACAAAAAAAATAATTAAAGAGATTTTTGAATATCATTGCTAATATATCCCAATCAAAAACTAAAAAATATAAATGAAAAAACATATAAATATTTACAATTTGGCATTGAAAAAATATAATTTAACTTTAATATAATTCTAAAATACGTCAAGTGTTTAGATAAATTTTTAAAACTATAATTTTAATCATACTGAAAATTGCTACTAAAACTCTATTGCATTAGTTATAAAAAAAATTAAATGGTGGCTGTTCCAACTCAAAATATTTACATTTTTTTAATAATATAAAACAATTAATGAAAATTTATGCTTATATATCAATATCATAGAATTAATATAATACATATTTTTTATATATGCAATATGATAGTGGATTTACCAAATCTTTCTGCTTTGAATTTTGATATAAAAATGTCCCAAAACAGTTATTTTCCCTCAATATTATGTAAAAAAATTCAAAGTGACAATTTTTGTTTTTTATTATATAATTATTTTATTATTTTGTTTATATTTTTAGTGAATTAATATTGAAAAAACAAAGAAAATGGATTATTACCTAGAATAAATAAGTACATAATTAATGTTTAAAAACAAAAATATAAATTTTTAACAAATAGTGTTTACTGTGTTTAATTATAAATTTTCCTAAATGATGGAAGGTTCAACAAAATATAATCTGTAATTAATTTTATTCTTTCAATAAAAAATGGTCCTGTATGTTTATTTTTATTCTTGAATATGAAAAAATAAAACAAATATTTTCAAAGAATCAAAATTTTCCTCAAATAAAATAAATTTAAAATATTTGAATATTAATATTAATGAATCACAAACAAAAATTAAAAAATATAAATGATTGTATATATAAATATTTACATTTTGACATTGAAAAAACGTAATTTAACTTTAATATAATTTTAAAATACATCATATGCCCAGATAAATTTTAAAATAATTCTAAATTCTAATAAAAAATTCTAAAATTCTAATCATAATAAAAATTGCTACTAAAAATCTATTGCATTAATTATAAAAAATAATAAATATTAAATGTTAAGTTTTCCATCTCAAAATATTGACTTTTTAATAAATAATATAAAACAAATATTGTAATTTTTTTTACAATTCAATAATATGGATGAATATTATAAAAAAAGTTTTAAATACAATATGGTAGTGGATTTACCAAGTCTTTCTGCTTTGTATTTTGTAAAAAAATTCATAAGTGACAACTTTTGTTTTTTAGTATTTTTTAAATATTTTTTTTTGTTTTTTATTTTTGTTATGTATTGAAAAAAAAATAGAATAATACGTAGAATAAATAGGAACATAATTAATGTTTTAAAAGAAGACATAATTCCTTCATAAATAGTCTTTACCGTGTTTAGTTATACATTTGTCTTAAATGATAGAAGGTTAAAACAAAATCTACAATTCATTTATTTATCTCATTAAAAAAATTGTCCTGTATGTTTATTTTTATTTCCAGATTTTAAATCAATAAAAAAAATTTCGAATTAATATAAAAACATTTTTCACAAATAAAATTATTTTAAAGATATTTGAAAATTATTGCTAATATATCACAAAAAAATATAAAAAAATTTTAAAATCGAAAATAGAAATATTTACAATTTGGCATTGAAAAAATATATTTTAACTGTAATATAATTTTAAAATACATCATGTGCCTAGATAAATTTTAAAAACTAATTTATTGCATTATTTATAAAGAATATTAAATAGTATTTTTTACAACTTAAAATATTAACTTTCTAATTAAATATTATAAAAAAAAATATTTTAAATTTGTTCTGATAAATCTATATTATAGGATGAATATTATACATATTTTTTTTAATATTCAATATGATAGTGGATTTACCAAATCTTTCCGCTTTGTATTTTTATGTAAAAATAACCCAAAACAGTTACGTTTATTTTACCCTCAACTTTGTAACAATAATTATGTAGAAAAATTTAATTTTTGTGACAATTTTTGTTTTTTAGTATTTTATTTTTTTATTATTTTGTCTATATTTTTAGTGAATTAGTATTGAAAAATCGAAGAAAATTAGAATATTACTTAGAATAAATAAGAACATAATTAATGTTTTAAAAAAATAATTATACATTCTTCCTAAATGATGAAAATCAAAACAAAATCC
Source organism: Callitettix versicolor (assembly GCA_022606455.1). Lineage (NCBI taxonomy): Eukaryota > Metazoa > Arthropoda > Insecta > Hemiptera > Cercopidae > Callitettix > Callitettix versicolor. The sequence continues at coordinate 9,452 of JAJIZJ010000238.1, read as the reverse complement.
TATAATTAATTGTTTCTTTCAATAAAAAAATGGTCCTGTATGTTTATTTTTATTTCCGAATTTAAAATCAATAAAACAAAACTATTTTGAAATGAATATAAAAACAAAAATTTCCATAAAAAAAAATTTTAAAGATATCTGAATATTATTGCTAATATATCCCCAAAAAATTTTAAAAATATTAGTGATTGAACATATAAATAGTGACAATTTAGCATTGATAAAATATAATTTAACTTTAATATAATTTTAAAATACAGCAAGTTTTAATAAATTTTTAAAACTAAAATTTCAAACACCAATAAATAAAATTATAGTAATATTTTCTCTTTTTATACATTTTTAAAATTTATCTTGTGTATTAATAATATTATTATTTAGTGTAGTAATTTGTGATAACAGGTACATTATACAAAATATTTAAACAATTTATGAATTTGTAGGTACTTTACTTACAGTATAGCTGAATGACCAGTACAGCCGAATTGCACAGGAGAGGTGTCCAACACAAAGTGACATCGGAATGCCCTAACATGTTTACTCGCACTTACCTACCCCAAGTCTCCACTCCCTTCATTAAAGCAAATTAATGATAACCAATGGTGATCCCCGCACAGATCCAAACACATATAACATGCGCAGTAGAATTATTTATAAAAAAATTATGTAAAATACATAAATGATAAATGATAAATAAAACAAATGTATAATATACATTTAAATGCATTTTATTTATTAATTTTATTTAGATTTCATTTAGATTTCAGTGGAGTCGTTATTATTTATTATTAAATAAAATGCTTAGTACGTTATTGGCTAGGTTAGGTTAGGTTAGGTCGCGATCGTAATGCAAACTGACGCCACTCGAGTGTTCCCTCCCACCCACCCGACGCAAGGTGATCCGCAAAAGACACAATTTGCTTATCGTTGGGCGATTCGAATGATTTCATTTTTCGACTAATTAGTAATTACTAATTTCTAGCAATTCGACTACCATATACTAATGTTGATAATCGAATTGTAACTACTGATTAGTAATTACTATTGTCAGAATTGAATGAATCGCTTTTATACTATTATACACCTAGTATTTTACAGCCTCTAAAAATTTTAATTTGACATGAGTGTGATTAAAATTTAATTATACACATATATAATTAAAACTTACAGAGGCCGCAAGATTAAATTTTATTTTTGTGTCGCGTCATTTTCATTTAATAAAATTATCATTTCATTAAATTAAGTCATCTGTACCTTTTAAAGCAATAATTAAAATTTTAAAAAAATTTTAAATCGTAACCTTCATTTTTATAATTTATTTGATGTGTTTACAACTTATTTTATTTTCCATCATTGTACTGAGTAACAATATGCTACAATTAATGGTTTATTACCTCGACTTACTTTTCACCTTCCAACACTCCAAAATTTAGTAACATAATAACCAACTAAACCAGCTGACGACTGAACAAGTCGACTACCAATTAACATTATTAATCTACAAACCTACTAACAATCGAATGTTTAGTTGCTAAAGTCAAATAATAACGTACAACAGACTCGATTATTTCTGTTCCTAATAAGTAATTACTAATATGCCGAGAGCCGATTCGTTACGGAAACACACGATTATCAACACTACTGTAAATGAATGGTGGGCCTTTCGTGAACGTTCGAGTTTTTCTGGAACAACTCGGTTGTTAAAGGGGACAACAATACAACTTCTTTCTCTTACTAATTAGAAGTCTACTTATCGAGTGATTTTCATAGTCGAAAGTTTTCATTAGTAATTTTCATAATCGTGCCTATCAACGTTTATTTTGTATGTTACTTTAAGTAGAAAAGCACTTTGAGGCTATTATTGCTTCCGTAAATGTAAGTGTGAGTGTAAAGTGTAAAGTTGTAAGTGTAGTGTTGTAAGTGTAAGTGTTTGTTAGACTCGGTACCGCGAGGGTCTGATTAATCACAATAGTTTCTGTATTCATTGTTAATCAACAAACACACATACAAGAAAAAAATGGAAATGTTGAACATTTCAGTTGGTGAAGTGGGAAAACACCCACAATTTTATGTTATACGACAATTTTATCCAGAATAGTTAATTCCATTTGTATGGCGCCTACATTTTTTTGTAATTCTTTCGAAGTAAAACAGTGCAATTAGGAAAATAAGTTACAAAAATTACTTAACTATTTTGCGTTAAAAAAAACTTCATAGAGCTTAATCTAAAAAAGATCTTTGGTTGGTAAGATCTTCAAACTATCGTAATAATAGCAAACAAATTTCAACGTTTTTCCATCGAAAATACGCTTTTGTTTAAAAGTAAGAAGCAATTTTTCAGTTAAAATCCTCACCGAATATTGGGCGGATTTAAGGGGATCATTGCCCCCCACTCCAGTTGTATGAAAATAATTTTATGAAAAAATACAAGATTTGTGTTGAAATATTTGTTTTTTTTTAATCCAAACAATTTTTTGTAATGCAGAAATTTAATCAAAGTGACTTTTTTGTGAGTCAAACTTTCAAAGATTTTCCGAGTTGGGCGCCGTCTTTTTGCTGGGGGGGGGGAGTTATTTCATACCCACAGAGGAAGCTTCCGCCCTTGAAGTTATTGACCTTCAAAAAGTACCACTACTATATCCATCCATGCAATGAATCCTAAATTAAGTTCTTATTATTAGTTTAATTATTCAACTGTAACCTACTTGTTGTAGCCATACAGCTTGTGAATTGACATTTTTAGGATGCCTTCATATTATTAGGTAAGCGTGTATCAAAGTTTGTGTTGAAAAAATATTTTTTAAATTTTCTTTAAACTTAAAAATACATTCAATGAAACATGTATTTCAGCATTTTTCAAATTTCATACCCTGATAAATGGATAACCTATTTTCACGATCTTCCTCTAATATAAGTGGCTTTGGCCTGACTTATAAATGACGTAGAATAAAGGTACAGCCAAAACTGTATAGACTAGCAGAAGAATTAAAAATTTTAGGACACCTTCATATTATTAGACCCTTACGAAAGCGTGCAGTAAAGAAGGGGTTTTCTTAAATTCAACTCCTAAAGAGATAAGAACGAGATATAAAAGTTTACTTTGCATGAATGTACCTACATGTTTACGTTAGGCTATATGGATTTGCTTGTAGGTTTATTTTGTACGATAGATTTTCTTCACGAAATTAATACACAGTTTATAATAAAATATTTACTATTGTGATAATGTTTGCAGTGAAAACATCGTTGAAAAATTACTGCCGTTTTTTGTGAACTTTGCGATTCGCCTCTTTTTGTTAGTTTAAGTTGGAATTACGGTGGTGTTGTTCGTTTTCTTATAAATCACTGCATCTTTAAAGAATCGCATTCTTCCTCGAATTCGGTTCGCTTTTTGATAGCGGCTTCGCCTATCTTACGATTCACCACTTGTTTAATTTCCTTAATTTTAAGACTGGTGCACGCACCAATACGATCGAAAGATGCTGGCCTATGTTATATATATATATATATATATATATATATATATATATATATATATATATATTCCTTTCATTATTAATAACACACATTAAATTTATCGTTTTTGCCATTAAAAACACGTTTCTCACTTTCGCGTGGTAGTCTTTTTGAGGTTATGTTTGCCAATTTTATTATCATTTTTTTTGTAACGTCCCGTTATTTTCGCACTTTTACATTTTGGATTATTAATATTGGGCTTTTAATTAAGCGTTTTATTGTAAAAACTACCAAAATCGACAAAAGTCCCTAAACTCAGCTTTACCATTGACATTGCTGAATTAAAAAAAAAAAAAATGAAATATAAGTCTTCAACATAGTTTCTAAAAGTCGCCAAAAAGGTCGCTAGTCGCTAAATTAGATGTTATGTGGTTAAATGTGCCCTAAAGTCGTCAGATATGGCGTCAAGCCGTTATATTTACGGCCTGGGTAGAGCTGGGTTTGTGACGCTAGGACACGTCTTGCTCCAGCTGCATAGCCGCAAAGCGTGTCATTGTATTTGAGTGTAGTAGCACAATTAATCTTTCCTGCGAACAGAAAAGAATTCAAACAAATCTATCTCGTTTGACAAGGTATTTTAGAAAGTTATTCTGAAATTATATTTATTTAATTTTAAGAAATGTGCAAGTAAAACAGTTTGGCGAGATTTCGACGTTTTATATAATTTTGACAATTACAGCCTGAATCATTCCACGATTATACGAGAATGTTGCCTCTACTTTTGAAAAAAATGTATAAAAAAATTAAAGGCTGATTCAATAAGAACACTTATTTTTAAGTGTTGAAATAAAATACTTTATATTTACGAAATGTAACATATTTTAACAACTATACAAAGGTTACACATTGCCATTACATACGACAAAATTACGTCTAAAAATTACATCCGACATATGTCCTCTATGACTTTCTGTGCATGTTGTAACTCGATCAATGAAATTTGTGAAAATCGGTGAAAACACCAAAGTTCTCATTGTAAAAAAATGTTTTGTAAAATTCTTTCCTTACTGACACTCAAAAAAAAAAAAAAATGTGACGATTTGCGTATTCACGACAATGCTCTATATCCAAAAATCACGAACTAGCCTTAGCCTCACTCTAGAACAGACTGGCCGGTCGTCCCAATCGTTCCTTCCGAACAGCTGTTTATTTAGCGTATCATATTATTGATATTGCACAATTTAACTTATATTTACATTAGAGACAGGTGTTCTCCTCGATTTCGGCGGTGTCACTGCGAATCTCTTCCTTTAGTTGTGGTAGTGTTCGGGGATTATTTTAATAAACTTGTGTTTTTAAATACCCAAAAGGAAACAATCAGGGTGTTAGGTCACATTACCTCGCTAGCCAGTTTTGAAGGATTCGTATCGGAAATTTATTCCTCAACAAGACTATCGTACAGTGTGATGTGTGGAAGGTAGCGCCATCTGTTGGAACCATATTTGCTCAATATTCGCATTATTAACGTAAGTCTAAAAAAAATGTTTCAGTCATAATCCTGTAGCATTGTCCAATCACTGTTATGGCATTTCCATCTTTACCTTCAAAAAGGAGGCCTAATACCCGATGAACCTACCTCACCGTTACGGTTTGTGGATACATTACACTGGGAAGCGTTACGTAAGGATATCCTGTTCCTTCCATAAGTTCTGTTTATTTACGCAGCCGTTTAAATGGAAATGTGCCTCAGAGAAGATTGTTGTCTTTAAAAAATTATCGCCTGCATGTTGTCTCTCCAAAATCCATTCAACAAACTGTCTCAGTGGCAAGTGGTCTGTTGGTTTCAGTTGATGAGTTACGACCCCGAGCCGCACCAAGCTCCCGCACAGTTTCTACGTAACACGCGCCATATTTCTAACTGGTTTTACAATTAATATTCGTTGCTCCGTGACAACTAACTGAGACATCTCACATCATCAATTAGATATCTAATGTAAATATAAAGTTGAATTATGCAATGTCAATAAGTATGATACGCTAAATAAACAGCTGTTCGGAAGGATCGATTGGGACGACCGACCAGTCTGTTCTGGAGTGAGGGTAAGGCTAGTTCGTGATTTTTGGATATAGAGCATTGTCGTGAATACGCAAATCGTCACATTTTTTTTTTGATTGTCATTAAGGAAAGAATTTTACAAAACATTTTTTTTTAAACTTTGGTGTTTTCACCGATTTTGTAGCTCAGTTTTTAAGAAAAGAAATATCGGCTTAACCTAGGGTTCAATCTGTTTAATTCGTTAATCGAACATTAACGTTTGTACCTATAATTCACTTTATTTTTACCTATATATTTTTGTAAAGAGCCCTAGTTTTTTTTATTTAATTTAGTTAGTTATAGTGATGTCACTAATATCATTTCTTTCACGTTTAGTAAACCTACTATTCTCTAGAAGAATATATTTTCTTTCAAGAGTTAGTTTTGTTTTGTTATAGTTTGTTTTGGTGGATAAATGACATCCGTATGATATAGTTATATTCCAAAAGGTTGGTAAAGACTTCAGTTTAGTTCAAGTTAAAGTTTAAGTTTAGTTTTGATTTTGGTTGTTGTTTGCCTTGCTGTCAGTTGAACTAATTTATCATTATAAGTGTTCTTTCCTTTAATTATTATTTTTCCCTTTTCAGTATTGTATGAAAACAGAAGTAATTAATTTTTTTCCTGTCACTACTTGTTTTCTTTAACTTTTAATGTGGCATATAAAAAAAAGACAATTATAAATTTTTGAAAACCACAACTTTGATGTCTTTAGTCACCCTGAGTATTTTAACCTCGCACAGGCATTCTCGTTGTCGATGGGGTATAAATTATATTACAGTTAAGGGCAACGTGGCGCTCAAGAAATGATTCACTGAAATAAGATACAAAATTAGTTATGGCCCGCACCCCTTCTCCTCTGTAGCTAGCAAACAATTAAAGATTTGCCACATTTTTATTAAGGGAACGTAATATAACCTCAAAAAATACAGATTAACAAAATAAAATGTTTCTATGGCAACCGTTCAAAAAACGTAACTTAAAACCGACGTTATATTTATTGAATCACCGTATTTTTACGTTCAAAACTGGACGATGTTCTTCTGGCTTATTTCACCATTTCTCCAGCTCAAAATGTATATCAAAAGACTTTAAAGTAAGAGGAAATAAATATATCCTGTATTTAAGTACAGTAAGCCTAATCTATACTTCTATGTTTTTACTTGTAAAACAGGTTAGGTCTCACTGGTGTCAGTCCCTTCCTGGATTGAACCACCTGTCTCTTCCTTATCAGGAAACAACTATAAGAGCCTTCCAGTTCAAGGAATTAAAATTGCAAACAAAGGGCGGTGTCGCTAAAAATTTTGAAATGATTTTTCATTTCCTTTTTTTTTTTGCTGTAACAATATAAAAGTAAAGTTGCAAGGCAGAAATTACTTCGTCGACTGGCATTGTAAAGAAGCGCTCAAGAAAATAAACTAGAAAAAACACCAGGCTGTGTATTACGCTCCCGTAATACAAATTTGACAAATCTTTGATTGTTTTCTAGCTACAGAGGAGAAGGGGTGTGGGCCATAACTAATTTTGTATCTCACTTCAATGAATCACTTGTTGAGCGGCCACGTTGTCTTTAACTGTAATATAATGTATACCCCACTGTTTAGGCCAAGACAACGAGAATGCCTGTGGGAGGTTACGATGCTCAGGGTGACCAAAGAAATCAAAGTTGTTGCTTTTCAAAATTTATAATTATCTTTTTTTTAACTTGCTACATTAAAATTAAAAACAAGTAGTGAAAGGAAAAAATATTTAATTTAGTTACTTCTGTTTTCATACAATATTGAAAAGGAAAAGAAATAATTAAAATATAGAATACTTATAGAGATAAATTAGTTCAACTTTCAGCAAGGCAAAAAAAAAAAAAAAAAAATCAAAACTAAACTCAAATCTTTACCAACCTTTTGGAATATAACTATAAATTTACGGATGTCAGTTATCCACAAAAAAAAAACTATGACAAAACAAAACTAACCCTTGAACGAAAATATATTCTTTTGGAGAATAGTAGTGTTAGGGGTTTTGGGTCCTCTACTACTCAGGTCCTTCAAAGAATTAACAGGGGCATCAGCAGGGCCCCAGCAGCAGCAGGGGCTGCAGCATCAGCAGGAACCCCAGCAGCAGCAGGGGCTGCAGCAGCAGCAGGGGCTGCAGCAGCAGCAGGGGCCCCAGCAGCAGCAGGGGCTGCAGCAGCAGCAGTGGTCGCAGCATCAGTAGGGGCCCCAGCAGCAGCAGGGGCTATCATCAGCAGCAAGCTGCTAAATGAGCCAGGTATTTAGGTGGCTCATCAAAAAAATACCTTTAATATATTGAGATGTATTATCTTACATGTATCTTGTAAAAAAATGGCATTTCGAAGTTTTTAGTTTCAAATTCGCTGAATCTAATCTTCTAAAAACATTTTCCAGTGATTTGAGTTGCTAGTCAAACGTCGAGCCATACGAGACCAAATCGTCTACATATATTATCATTCTGTGGTAAAGTAAACCAGCAAATAATCTGTTCATGCTCATTTGAAAAGAATTGGACGAGTTATGCATCCCCATAGGAAGTCGAGTGTACTGATATAAGCCCCTGTGTAACGAATGCTGTGTATTTTCTGTCCTCTTTATATATATATATATATATATATATCATATATATTTTGGGGGAACATTTCGAAGAATAAGACAGTAGAGAAGAAAGAGGACCACCTTACTCCTAACAAATGGTGCATCGGTGGTTCTGTGATAGAATGCTCGCCTACCACGCGGGCGGCCCGGTTTCGTTTCCCGGCCGAATTGTTAGGGGTAAGGGGTCTCTTTGTACTACTCGGGTCCTTCAAAAAAATACCTTTAATACATTGAGATGTATTACATTACATTTATCTTGTTACAGTTACAACTATGGTTGATGCCAAATTAAAAGGAAATATTATTGGCCCAATATAAAGGGACACATTCAAAACTTTATTAATTCTTGTGAAATATGTTTAAAGACAAAGTACGATAGAGTTCCTTCAAAGCTCGAGATGAATCTCACGCCTACACCAGTACGACCACAGCACACAATCCACATAGATAGCATTTCATTAGAAAAAAACAGATTTCTTAGTATCATTGACAGATTCTCTCGCTATGCCCAAGTGTATCGTGTGGGAGGCGCACATGCTACCGAGGTCGCTGATAAACTCTTAGACTACTTTGCACATTATGGAGTACCTGAGTCCATGGTTTCAGACAATGGAACTGAATAATAAAATAATTAAAGAAATCTTGGAATTACACAAAATTAAAATACATTTTATAAGTATTCAACACCCACCTTCTAATGCAATATGTGAAAGATTCAATTCCACCCTAATCGAACATAAGGTTCTTAAATAACCAGGTAGAATTTAAAAACTATAATATTACAAATAAAGTGAAATATGCAATCATAGCTTATTCATAACCTAGCATCCATTCAGTAACAAAATTAACACCATTTGAAGTATTGTATGGACATATTGACACAAATCACGTTTTGAATATTGACATTGAAAATTAGGTCACTAAAGATTATGTAATAAGTCACAAAGAGACAACAAAGAATTATACGAATATATCAGAAAACCTAAGCAGAAGACTAAATAAAACATTCAAACTTAAAGGAACCAGAAAATAGAGTTTTTGCCCGAAATCCCAACAGACGTTTTTGTAAAAATTTGCAGAAACAAAGTAAAACCAAAAATAAATTTAACAAAGAAGAAGTGTCTTCAATAAATCAAGAGAGGAAAACAGCTGAAATAAAACCAAAACACCATAATACTAAGCAGAAAATTCATTTATATAAAATTAAAAGACCGAGGAAATTCAAAAACATAAAAAGTAACCCCGTCCTAAATCTTGTTCCAGTTTCCTTCCGTTCCTTGATAGAGCCACTGCCG